>JAUPTC010000470.1:0-48748 GCA_030762895.1 Sophora flavescens
GAGTTATATAAGTTAATGGATACATGGTACGGTGATGTGTTGTTGAGTAGCACGCAAGTGTCTCCCAAAGTGAGGGTGGGCGTGATATGGAGGATGGTTGAGTGAGGACATGATCCGGATATTGGACCAAAAATCTTTTCATCGAGCCGCGTGTATGATATGCTGTGCAGTGATGCGATAAGCCTTATATCCAGGTGTACTACTCATACAGTTATCGTGATGCTAAAAATTGGTTTGTGGTGAGAAATGGTTGGGACGATAAAAGCTTCCGGAGGTGCTTGAAATATGGTGAAAGACTTAAGCTTCCGAGGAATAACACTTGGGATGCGACAGTAACTAGGAGGGCCAGGAATAATTGTCTACCTAGTTGTAGTATAAAGATACCGATGTCCCCGATGATTGCATATTGTGCAAGGGTTCACGAGCAATCACGATTGCCCCAAGTGTGGTTATCCGATACAAAGTGAAGGGTGGTGATGATGATGTTATTGATGTGAGAAAAAGCGGTCCTCCCTGGGCGTAAGGTTTGTAGTATCTTCCAATAATTCCAAAGTTCAAGCGTTGTTTGCCAATGCGAAAAGATGTGAAGAATCTTAGATGGCATAATGATGAGAGAAACGTGATGGAAAGGTCGTCATCCTGGCGATTCTATTCAATGGAAGAATATCGATACATGTTTCGGTTATTGATGAGCCAAGAAACCTAAGGCTTGGACTTTACTATGAGATCGAATGAATCCCTCATGGTAACATGAGTAGTATTCATAGTTCATGGCGCTGTTCATAGTGATTCACAATATGCCCCTTGGTTATTACGAAGCACAAATACATGATATTGCTATATGATTCGGGCCCAAGCAACCGAGAAATGACTGATGTTGATCTAGGTCTTGATTGAAGAGAAAGCGTTGTGGGTGGAAGGTGTTGATGTAGCTTGATAGTATTCTCATGAGACTTTCAAGCTCAAACATGTTATTGCACCATCAATACTCCGCAAAGATAATGCAACTTGTCCTGCATAAAGGTCAAGGGGCAAAGCATGCCCTATATGTGAAGAAGGCAACATGCTACACCTGGGCTTGTATCATGGAAAGAAGACGGTTTACCTTGGGCATCGTGAGATTTCTTAGGGACGCATCACCCATATCAGCATGAAAAAGCTTTTAATGGATGCCAAGAGACGTGGGTTGTGCTGTAGCTTCATGGTCTACTGAGAGCAGGTTTTATCGCAGGTAAAGGACATCGATGTTGAGAGTCTGCAAGTCCAAAAGGGGAAGGTAAAGTCACCGAGAAAACATATTAAAGAAGAGGCCGGGTATTTTGATCTCTCCATACCGCACAAGCTGATGTCAAATTTACCACCGATCACGTGATGTACGTGGAGAAATGGGTGGTGATAGTGTGATTTGACGCTTTTCAACATTCAGTGGCAAGACAAAAGGATGGTGAATGCTCGTCCCGACCTCATTTCTATGGGGCATAACGAGCAGTTATTCAGCTTGTTTGAGAGATGGTAATATGACTTATTTACCGCGCATGTCATACTTTGCCGAAGAGACAAGTTTATGTGTGTCTTGGGGTATGAAAGTTCCACATGGTTACTCTTCAAATATGAAGAGGTTTGTCTCTAGTGATCTTAAATTGGTTGACTTAAGTCTCATAGATTTCACATCTGATGCAACAACTTATGCCATTGCTATTAGTGTAATCAAAAATGTGAGATTGGCATTCCTTGTCAGTGGCTCTTTCTTGATTCTATATGTAGAAATGGTTTGACCCCGTATGTTGGATGACTTTGGAGAGTGGAGTGCTACAATCTTGTGCCAATTGGAGATGTATTTTCCTCCTTCCTTTTTCGACATAATGGTTCACTTAATTGTTCATTTGGTGAGGAGATAGATTATGTCGTCGTTTTCGAGATGGATCGTACCCGGGTTAGAGCGCTACATGAAGATCTTGAAAGGATGCATGGAAGAATCCTCTTCGTCGGGAAGTATCTATTTTTCAAAGGTATTTACGAGAAGAAGCTATTGAGTTTTGTTCGGACTACCTTCACCAACACGGATCCTATAGGGTTCCAAGCCTCGGCAGTGAGAGATTAGATGTAAGGGTAGGGGTACACATGGCTTAAGGTGTAATAGGAAGGATCGGGAGGAAGTGCTTCAAGACACATTTGTATGTATTGAACAACATCGAGATGTGTTCAGCCTTTCTTATTTGAACATAAAAGAAAAGTCAATCAAGAAAACCTCGAATGAGCTAAGGTGGTTGTTGAACAAGCATGACAAGACTTTCTTACCATGGTTAAGGAAGAAGCTTAAGGATGGTAGTCAACCTTACGTTGACGTAAGGATGGCTATACGTGGGGGCTAGCTTCAGCGTCATATGTTAGGCGGATCTGAAATAATAGCTCCTTTTATATAAAGGAACAAGATATCAAGTACCAGAAAAATAGTGGGGTTATGATGGTGGCAGAAACAGTACCCTACGGGTCAAAAGGACACAAAACCGTTAACACCGACACCTTACCCTGGATATATTGAAGATATTTGGGTGCTTTCGATTACACTAAGCTTGATGTCGGTTTTAAATGTAAATGGGTTGATAATAGCGGTGATGTGGCAACTGATTGGGGTTCACATTGTTAGCCTCAGCAAGTTAGGTCATAAATGAGCCTTTCATAATGGCTTTCCAAGCAAAACAAGTGTTCTACATCCTTGATCCTTCTAACAAAGGGTTGTCGTGTTCTCCAGGAAAAAGCATGTATAATGGTAGTGATGAAAATCAAGATTCAAATCGATATTCCCGAGACTCCTTCTTTTCAACAACATAACTACTATAATCGAGGAGACACGAGTGGGAGTATGGTATCCTTCATCAGTGATCATCAGAAGGGATATTGATATGGAGGTAGTTTAACCTTAGTATACATTTATTTTTATTTATACTTCCTTATTTATTTTAGTTACAACCTATTTTAATAAATATATATTGTTTAACAGACATACATATGGATCAGTCCGAATGGCCCCACATGCAGGGGGGACATTTGTGAGGGCCCCTCGAAAGGACCCGATCGCGCCTACGTTGATTACAGTGTAAGTTACATGTTATCACCTCTTTAGTCCTTGTATAATGTAAATTTATAATCTACAACCCTCAATTTGCTCATTTTTTTGTCCATCCCGGACATCAGGTCTCGGAGGAAGCGGGGGTAGAGGCGCCACGACTTTGAAGAAATTAGAGAAGGCCCGGCCAGCGGACGAAGCTTGAGTGTGATTTGGTTCTAATCTAAACCCACGGGGACCCGTGCTAAAGAATTTAAAAGTGGGTGTTTCACAATCGAAGAGCACGTTAGCATCAACTATAACCATTGGAATGGCGTTCCACAAAGCGTTGAGATCCAGATTTGGGAGGCTATGGTATTTTACCTTTACATTCTTTGATTAACATTATTAGATAATTATCGAGGTTATAATCCATCCGGTTGTTATGTATTTAATGTGCAAGTAGCTTGGTATCTAGACTCACAGGATCATCAAACGAAATGTATGAAAATGGTATCAAAGTGATGGAATGGGTTTCAAGCATGATCTTACCAGGTGCTATGTATCACGGGAAGAAGCGGCTTGATAAGATGTTCACGGATTATCCCTGGATTGATAAAGTACTTGGGATATGTTTGTTAGGAGTCGACGGGATGAAGGAATTTCGGGTTGGTTGATTAAGTTAATTTTGTATGCTTAATATAGATCATTTAACTATATTTAATTATGTGTTTTTTTGTTTGAATAGTAAGGCAGAGAAGCTAGGCGGAATCAGTCGGCGTCCCACCGCCACACAGGTCTCGGGGTGGAGTCCGAGACTCGAGATCAGGAGATGATGGCGGATGAGGCAGAGGAGTGAAGCGAGAAGAGTATGGCTGCTAGGATGGAAAGAGGAGGGTGCACGGGGCACGCCTAGTCTCAATCCGGACATCGGCCAAGAGCAGAGTGTCCGGTTGGCCAAACGTGACAAAAGCTGAGGATCTTTTAAAGTTGATGCTACTCACATGATGGCGAATAAGATTGTAAGTAAATAAGTACTTCATTTCGATTGATATTTGTATAGATATTTTTAACAACACTCACTTGCGACGTTTTTCCATTTCTTAAATTTGTAGATGGATCTTAAACACAATGTCCCAGGGCTAATTCGTCCCCGGACGCGAGGACATCGTGATGTGCTCTAGGAAAAAGACCATCTTGGTCGAGTTATCGGGGTGTTCTTAGGGAATGTGACGTTAGGAATATTATGGCAAGTACTCTTCCGGCGGAGTCGTCGATGGGGGCATCAATTTTGGAATCCCGACTAACTCGGCTTCGCCAACCCTTGCTGTTACAACGCATCGATGAAAAGCCACCTATCACCCAAAATTCAAGCGAGGCACTTGCTAGGAGCTTTCCTAATAGCCGGTTCATCCACGAAACACGAGGGCATGACAGCCCTTCACATCGGCTAAAAAGAGAGTTATAGTAGGGCACATGTGGAGACGATGAGTTGGCTAGGGAGCGGAGTTGGAAGCTAGGGAGTTGGTCGGGTTATCGGTTTCTTGGGAATGTGACCATTAGGGAATATTATGGCAAGTCTGCTTCAGCGGGTCGTCGATGAGGCATCAATTTTGGAATCCATGACTCGCAGCCCATCGCAACCTTGCTATTGCACGCCTCGATGAATGCCCTATCAACCCGAATTCAGCAAGCACTTGCTAGAGAGCTTTCCTCGTCGGTTCATCCCAGAAAACCCTTGAGGACATGTAAGCCCTTCACATGTCAGACAAAAGAGAGTTATAGTAAGGCACACGTGGAGGACGATGAGTTGGCGGCTAGGAGCGGGAGTTGGAAGTCCAATGCCATGAGCTAGAGTTGAAATGCAAAGGCGTGAGCTTGAGTTGGACTTCAAACGCCGTTATTCGAAATGGTAACAAAGGTATGTATTCATTATTAATGTCCAAACTATTCAAATAATTACTTGTTTTTTTAATTATCAACAACTTATCTATTTTATTTTTTTCTAAATTGAAGGCGTTCGACGTCGGTGTCGCGGTCACTGTCACTCGTTTGTTCTCACTTGGTGAGGATTATGCCTTGAGATTTTTGAATGTCCATTGGAGCACGATGGATGGGTGGCACGCCCAAATCAGAGAGGATTTTTTTCCTTGCGTGGTGAAGATCTCGGGCACGCTACGAGATAACGTGTGGATAGCGACACGATTTTGGATCTCTCGGCACTAAGTTAATTTTAATTTTATAACTTATTTATTTTTGATATTTTCTATTTAATAATTTATTTTAATTTCAATATATATATATTATGTAATTAATATCCACACCTTTTCATATCTTAGATATCTCCATCGTCTTGACTTGAGAAAGGGCTCCAAATCACTTTATGGCTTCTTAGATCAAGTCAATCTTTATGCCTCAATTCTTTTTGGCGATGGATTAAGTAAATACATAGGGAACTTGATGGGAGACAATCGGAAAGAATTATATCCGCCTCCCTTCTGTATGAATAATCATGTGGGTTGCATCGTACTTCACCGTCTAAGCATCTTGTCATATTCTTCCTTTCTCTTTCCATCAAACCGCCACACGAAGGCGGTGGAAGTCTGTAAATACGTAAGTAACTAATCTTCAATTTAATTTATTTTAATATCGCTTGTTTTAGTTTATTACACACATGATATATTAATTTGTTAATTGACAGATTATTTGTTTATGATAAGCGTCAAGGTGAGTGGCATAAGTCGCCTAACGAGAAGTAGGACTTCTAAGGCTAACGGAAATCGATTGGATCATCCTCGAGGTTTGGTAGTTTATTTATCAAATAATTAATATTATAATTACTAATTTATATGTATATTTAAGCGACATTGAAATTAATTTTGTTTGTAGTCTTGATTTCAACTTTGACGGGTGGTCGTGCGGCTATTATATGATGCTTTATATTTGAACATAGTCTCGTGATCTATTACGATGGATGGAAGAAGGTAATATTTAAACAACTTGTTAAATTATATATTATAATTTTGGTGATGACTTACGTAATGTTGTTGTTATTATTTGAGCGTGTGTAGGCATTTAATTACAACCAATTGCCTCTTCAAAAGATGAGTTTAGAGACATGAGGATGCGCTATAGCAAAATTCTTCTTCAAGTATGCGGCTCAAAGTGAATTGACAAGATCATATGAATACTTAGATGAATAGTTTTTTTGTTAGGCTTTAGAAACTAATTAATAACATTTTATATATATATATATATATATATATATATATATATATATATATATATATATACTTAGATTAGTAGTTTTGTTTTTAGACTTTAGAGATAAAATTTAATATATAATATATATATATATATATATATATATATATATATATATATATATACACTTGTAGATAGTTATGTTTTTCCTATACATGGGTTTTGGTTTAAGTCCCCATTGTTCCTTTGTATATTTCTTTTAGTTAATATTGAAATTTAAGGGTAGTGTTTGCAATTGCGTAATATGTGTGATATTGCGTTATTCGGGATATTTCTTGATACGAGGGGATAGCTGAGGATGATATTTTAAAACTGAATTTTAAAAAAAAATGCAATGCGAAGAGATGTATCAAACAGCAGCGTTAATAGTATTTTATAAAATATCTGATACACTATGCGTCGGTTGTATTAGAAGCCGGCGTTAAAATTAAATTATAGCGTCGAGTTCTTTATTAAGAAGCGGCGTTAGTTTGGGCTAACGTAACGTTAGTTTTGTTAAGGCTGACGTTAATAGTTTTATATTTAACGTCCCGGTATTTCGTCGGACAATATTTTGGCGTATAAATTGGTTTAGCCCGGCGTAAAAACGCATTGTCGCAGTACCTCCACCTTAGGCTCCCATGTTGTGGGTATCTTGTGGAAGATGTTCCAGATTGAGCCTTATTGGAGTTTATGTTTGAGGCACGCCCCTTTTGGGCGGTTTTGTGCCGATCTATATTGGCTAGCGTGGTGCAATGGGTGACATCGCAGAAGTGATCCTTTTCTCTTTCACGAGGGCTTGCCTGGTTGCTCCAGCAGACGTTGTAGGGAAGACATTCCAGCGGTCAGATCTAGGTTTTGAGCATGTGTGTTCTTTACGGGTTTGTCTTTTCTTTTTGTTGGGCAAAATTAAATTGGTTCTTTAATTCCTTCTATTAGCAAAAAAATAAATAAAATTAGTGCGATGGTGTGGTGGCAAATGAGTCGAGTTATGAGATTGGGCGGTCGGTAGCGGATTAGTGAGTAGGGAGAATATGGACTCGGCGTCCCCGAGCTTCTTGATTGGAGCGGTGTGGACCATAAGCGTTGGTAAAGAAAGGGAAAGTGTGGCAGAGATGAGGGTGGTTAGGAGTGGTGGATCGCTCAAAATAATGAAACTGCGTTTCACCTACTGATCGATAATACCGATCTCTCACGGTGAGAGACATCAAAAACTTGCTCATGCTAGAAAAACGTTATTTGTATATGAATTTTGCTAATTCATTGTTTTCTAGAACCATATCAACCATTTAAAGTTCATTGTAAGCGAATGTATGGATGGATCTTATGGATTGGATCAAATTATTCCTCATCTTTCCGTTACTATGAGAAAGGGCTTGATGGCTTTTTCGCCTTTAGTAGCGCTTGGCGCTATCTATTCACCGCTCTTGAGGTGGGAGAGGATTCAATAGCGCTTAAAAAGCGCTACTAAAAGAGGAATAGGTAAGCGCTTCCTTGAGAAAGCGTCTAAAGTTGATAATAAACAATCTATTACATACTTTGATGGCGCTTTCTCAAAGGCTTTGTCCTAAGTTTGCAATAGATAGCGCTTTCCCAGGAAGCGCTATCTATTAGTCACTGAGCAGCGTTTTAAAGCAGTGCGAGGAGAATAGGAATAGGTAAGCTTCCTTGAAAGCAGTATCTAAAGATTCAGTAATAAGGCATAACTTTAGACATCGTTTTCAAAGAAAACGCTACCTATCCCCCTTTTTATAATTATTTACATTGTTTTTCTATATTCCCCATTTACTCATCAAACTAAGACATTAAAGAGTTTATCCATCTCATTTGCATAACAAACTCAACAAACCATGCGTTTACATACAAAGCTTAAATACAATATTTTTTTTTGGATAAGCTAAAGTATATTGATTAAAGGGTACAAAGGGTACCTAACCCGTATACAATAATAACTCAACAACACTAGCGATTTACGCGTGATAGTCAATCCACCATGCAGTCTAAGCCAGTTTGAATACAAAGCTCAATATATATAGTTTGAATTAATTTCAGCGATCGCAATAGCTAGAAACACTTCCTCAAATCCCATCTGTTTTGCCTTTGTGTAACAATGGAAAGTCTTGAAACCCCTCGAGTCCAGATATCATATTCCTTTGACTTGTATATTCAGGCTCTGATCCCTCTTGATTATCTTGCGATCAAAATACTCTCTTTTTCACCATCATCAAAAGATGCCTTCCTAACATGTTGGTAAATTCGTGACACCTCCAACACAATGTCTGCAAATTTAAAAGCATAATTTATCAGTTGTTTTAAATTTTATGGTCATGAAGCCTCTACCCAAGCAAAATAAAGTCCTGAAGCTAATGCCAGCTTACTTTTCTTTTTAGTAGGGTTCTCAACATGTTTGTTTTCATTCCGACATCACCGAAAATGTTTTGAAACATTTTGATGAGTGCACAGTATCCTTTTCCATCTAATTTAATATGAATCTTTGCAAAAAAATTACGGCCGAGTATATGAGCGAAACTGTTTCCGGTGAAGTCACCTACATATTAACAAAATGGATCAATTGGAGAGATTCTGAGTTAGTAGTAATATGATTGCATTTGATTTTGACATTAGTCATTGCAACTACGGGTTCGTTTGAGCAATTCACTTTACCCAAGTCAATCCTATGCCTCTCCTCTAGTGGCGTCCAGTACTAATATTCCGGACTCTCAATCTCTTGCTTTAAGGTTGCTGCCCTCTTAGGCTGCATACATAAAAGAACATATCCCTCAAGTGGCAACATAGAAACAGAAATTACAAAAGAGGACTATTACTAATTTACTAAGTCTAATGTTATCCATATGAAATGGTGAGGGTGATCAGTGAAACTATATATCTAATTGATTCTAAGCTGTTAGAGCGACTTACAAAGATGGTTAAGAGCATTAGCTTAAATAGTTTCTTCTCCATAAGGAAAATTATTGATGTTATATGACATGAGTGCTTAATGAATGTATAAACTCTACCGGTGGCGTTGTTGTAAGAGTCGTGATATCATCATCCAGTGGAGAGTTGTGTGAGCTAACCACGAGCAAGGTGTTCTCTTTCAGCTCCCATTGCCTGCGACTTCAACCTGCTGCCGAGCCTAATGTGTTGCGGGAAGCCCCAAACCGTCTGTCTTGGCCATCTTCTTATCACTTCTGGTTGAGATGTTGCTGTTGTGATGGCTGCAGGCGGTCTGCTTGTAGCCACGAAATAGAAACAGGGTGGCATTCTGCATTCCTTTGGACATTAACTCCTCAGTTGTAGCCAGCCAATTTTTGTCCTCGGGCCGAAGTTGTCCGGGGAAAAAAAGAGCCAAATTCACATATCAATGCAATCACAAATTCCAAATTAATGAATCTTTCCATAAAAATTAACTCACAGCGATAAAGGAGATTTAAGAGAAACTTGTTCATTAGAAAGATGTCATCCACATCAACAAAGACAAAAATAAACAAATAGGTTTGTTGATTCACTTTCGATGTTTTATATTACAACATATTTTTTTTGTATTGAAAATTTAAATGTCCACCGCCATAAATTGAAGCTGTGAACAAATTATATCGTAAAGTTCCGCATGAGATGCAATTATGATTAAAAAATATGTCTTTGTGATACTCTTATGACCTCATCTTGACATCTCCCTTTGAAGATGCCCCGTCCCCGATCTGTAGTTTGACTATTCAATTGAAGAAATACATTGCACAAATGATTATATTCGGAAAAATGACAAAACCGGACTTGGTATACATATGTTGCAGCCTCGAGTGCAAAGTTTAAATTGACTAAGAGTAACAAAATGTAGGCATGAGTAGGTAAGTGAAGAGAGCCGGTTTTCTTCGGCTTTGTTGCTAATATTCCGTGAATAGTATTTGATTTTCTATAATTTGAGGAACCATAGTAGTAGATTTTCCATGAACCACGATTTCTAATTGTATTACACCATCCTCCTCCCCTACGAGGTCAAAAGTATTAACAATAGGCAATAGCAAGACCCAGAGCTCGTATACGGCCTGCCTGCTCTTAATATAGGCCAATTGTCAGGCTAGAACAACGAGCAACACTTTAGAAACTGTTAAACCTTGAAAGTATTGGTATTGAGACTAATCATGAAAATACTTGGACATTCTTTTACATAAAAATTCTGAATAACTTTTCTAGGAGTTCACAAAACTCACCAAAATCTCTTTCCGATTCTTGAAGCTTTTGGATTTGCGGAAATAGTAATGAGTCTAGCAATCACCTACCATTCCCATCGACAACGGTACAACGATAATTTAATGCATGAAATAGCCAATAGTTACTCTTGGGGACCAAGATCACATAAACCCCACCTCGTTGAATGCTATAGAGGGAATTGCTCCAGCAGTGTAGTCACCAATTCCAGGATCTTTCGTAGCATAGAAAGCAACTTTAGGTCGCACTCATACGCAACAATTTGCTTTGCTCCCTGGCAATGAGAACATTGTGCTTTGCATTTTATAAACAATAACGATTAACATCACAGCCTATCCATTTACACCATTGGCAGCAAAGAAATTTCTTGACATTAGATTCTTACTTGAAAAGGAAAATGTGCTTTCATGCATTCCCACACCAACATACAAGCAATTTGAAATTATAAGGCATTAGAAACACCAAGTTAGAAATTAAATATAGGGTAAGGCATATTAGGGGCAATTAGATAACAACAGCCAAAATAAACAATGAAGGCACCATGAATTGCTGACCAACTTTTGATGCTTTGAGCAAACCCGGAGGATTATCCCAGTATCGCATAAATGGCCCAGAGAACAATCACCCGTGCGGTGATACAACTTTTAAAATGTATCATAACTTAACATACATCAACATCATTTTTAAATCAAACCAAATCTTAAAGGATACAAGTGGCATCTAGAACTCTGCACCATCAATTTTCCACCGTTACTCACAAAACAACCTAGCCGCCATTTGCAATAATAAAAGGCTATAGCAAATCATTGAGCATATCACCATCCTCTGCAATTTATACCCGGAAAAGGATGATATCAACAAGATCCAAATCTCTAACGAACATAGTGAATATAGAGCATGATGGCTCAATTTGATGACATAACGAATATAGAGCATGATGCTCCGAAGTAGTTTCTCAAAGCGATACAAATCTTGACACTTTAGAATGAGTTCGGAATTAACAATCCATTATTAGCTCAATAGCCATCACAAACCTCTACTATCAACATACTAGCAGGCTCTTCTTAATCCATTATTAGCTCAATAGAGAAATCATTTGACCCGTTCTAATCGACTTAACACAAAGTTATAGAGCTCTTTCCTAACTTAGTATGAAATTAAGTTGTAACAAAGCGAAAAATAGATCTTGTCTTGGATCTTAAATTTTGTACCACTATCAACATGCTACCATAACTTTTTATTAATCAAAGAACAATTAGGTAAATTATCAATTATGAGCCTTTTTTAAGATTCCACGAAGCACTATAAAATGTTACGAAGCACCTTTAAGAACATTTCCAGCCGGTTTAACTATGGCAAATCTTATTCTAGGTTCCTCAAGCGAAATAAATCCATCTTAAAGATCCTCTTTGGGAATCTATAGTTCCCTTCTAAGCAAAAACACAAAATTGCAAATCAGATTCAGCAGGATCAATAATTACATAAAAAAATAAACGGCTTACGGAGGATTCGAGAGATCGAGTCCTGACAAAGACAGCAGGCACTTAGAAATACCTTATTAGTTACCTGAATTTTGGGCACCTTTTGCACCACTTATCCCGCGACGGATCGAAGACATTTTCTACAAAGCTGCAAAATTATTGGTCCACGAACGAGAAATCTAGGAGTATATATTAAAATGTGTACCTCCCCAAGAAAAATTTCCAGCCAAATAAGAAATTCAGTTAATGGGGTGTTTGTCTTCTGATTTGAAATGTACCTATGACCACAAGGTGTGGAACTTGGCTCAAGCATATCTCCAAACAAATCTAAGTAAATCAAATATCATGGTACTGTCTCCGAAAAGAACACCGAAGCAAAGCGATCCTGGATGGTTTGAATTTAGAAACTAAAACAAGATCGGTATGAATCATCATCACAAGGCTCTTAGCATGTATATCAAACACACTGGTCGATTTCACTCAGCGAAAAAAGAAAGTTGAAGTCAAGGAACCATATCTTACTGACGATTTTATCAAGCACTTGGCGTGTTCCTATGCACAATCCGTTCCTTCGTGAACCAACATCCAGACAAATCCCTCATTACATCTCTTTAAACATAGCGAGCTTGGGCTCTTTTCCAAATAACCGATTTGCTTTCCATGGGATTTTATCAAACATAAGGTGTGCTTCGATAAAACAAATCCAAATTCAAACTCCTGGTGATTTATGACTACCATTTTCATGAATTTAGTAATCTTGTAGAAGAACATGGAAATAGCACCCGGTGAAAAGATTACACTTGAAAATGCACTATGGATAACACGACATTAAAAACAATATAATGAATATTTTAAAGAATGAAGGATATTTTTGGTTATTTTGTTCAAATCTGCTGCTGGAGGCGGTTTGAGGCATGTGGGGTTAGGTCTACGGCGGTCACGACGGTGGTTAAGAGGCACGACGGCGGATACGAGAGCGGAGGAAATCGCGGCAGCACTATAGCTCAAGAAGAAATGGATCTACAACATGTCGTCCTCTCTTTGGTCTCCACTCACGAGGCGGAGGCCAGGCTCGGCATTTAGCGAGCTAGCGGGATTCTTTTTTTGCGGTGGCTCTTGTGGTCGTGAGGTTGCGAGTGTCCGTCTGATTCGGCGGTGGCGGGAAGGGAGACGCGTGGTGTCACCGTTGGAGAAGCGAAAGCTGCGAGAGAGAGCAAGGGGGACGGACGGCGTAGGGGACAAAGATCGCGGCACACTAGAAAACAAAGTCTCGCTCACCGATTTGGGGAAAAGAAGTCAAAAACAAAGTTTGAGAATGAGGGTTTGAGCGAGGGAAAAAACCGCCTTGAGAGAAGATTTAGTACAAGGGAATAGATAGCGCTTCTTTGAAAAACGCTAACTATTCTTACCTATGATAGCGTTTTTTAAGGAAACATTATCTATTCTCTTACTTATAATAGCGCTTCCTCAAAGAACGCTATCTGTTCCTATCAATCTACATTTAATAGCGTTTTCTTAAAGGAGTGCTGTCTTAGAATAAGGGAATAGATAAGCGGCTCTAACGAAAGCGCTAATGCATTTCCGCCTATTTTTAGTGGCGTTTTTCATTGAATGTTCTGCGAAAGTGTTTACTAAAATCCTTTTACATAGTAATGTTTCGTCCTTTTACGAGTGTATTGGAAATTTATAAAAAATTCCCAGTTGATCGACAAAGCGATATTGATTTCAAAATTAAAAATTCAGTTTTGATATACACTAAAAAAGGTCATTTAGCGACCGAAAATAGTGTGGGAAGATTTTCAATTCCTTTTTGCGCCAGAAATAGAGACCGATTGTAGGATCTACATGAAACATTGGTTAGAGTTGATTCTGCATGATCCAAAACAGCGACCAAAAATAAGCGTAGCATGAGATATCGATCGCTACTTGGTAGCTAAACAAAAAGTAAAGTGAAATTTATGAATTGTTAGCGGCGAAATGGCGGCCGAATTAAATGCAGCGGTCAAAGCGTATTTATATTTAGCGACCGATTTATAAATCCGTCACTAAATTTATGAATTCACATTTTAAACTTTATTAATATTTACGCAGATATTAATTCGAGTCGCTAAATGGCAGCGTTGAAAAAAATAAATTGCGCGTGTTAGCGACAGAAATTTAATTCGGTTTCAAATTAAAACTAACCATATTAGCGACCGAATTAAGCAGGCAGAATTAATTCGGTTGCTAAAACTGAAATCCCTAAATTGTCGAATCACCTTCTTCCTCATTTTTTCCAAGTCATTTTCTCACTCCCACCTTGATTTCTCTCTTCTACGGCGCCGCGCTCAAGCCCCTCAACACCCGAGAGACACCTCAGGTCTCCACCACATCATCTCCCCTCTCACTCGGGTAAGCTCTCCTCTCTCCATCTCTAATCTCATTGTCTCACTATATCCTTGTCTATCATTTCCCCCCCCCATTTGGGGCTCATTCTGGTCACATTATACACCACCACCACCACAACGCCCTCCCTCCACCTTTGGCCAAAGGTAATTGCCTCTCGTTGTCTTTCTCTACATTGTTGTTCTGTTGTGTGTTGTGTGTACATTGGTGTTGTGTGTGTGTTTGTTGTGTTGTGTGTGTGTGTGTGTTGTGAGTGTGTGTTTGTTGTGTGTTCGTAGTGTACTAAAGTTTGTGTATTCAATTGGATTGTAATCATAGGGTAGGTGTGTCTCCAAGTGTTTGATATGTATTGTGCATTTAGGGTGCTGTGTGTGTGTGTTTGGGATGTTTGTGTGTGTGTGTGCGAGGAGATGTGTGTTTGAGTGTATGTGTGTGTGTCTGTTTGGGATGTTTGTGTGTGTGTGTGTGTGTGTGTGTGTGTGGAGGAATGTGTTTGCAGTGTGTGTGTTTGGGATGTTTGTGTGTGTGTGTGTGTGTGTGTGTGTGTGTGTGTGTGGGGAGATGTGTGTGAGTGTATGTGTGTGTTTGAGTGTATGTGTGTGAGTTTATGGATGTGTGTTTTTGTTACTCATCATTTCATTTTTCATCAACATTTCTCTCTTTTCTCTTAGTTTCTCAAGGTGTCTTGATTTCTTACTCAAGGATCATCACTTAGAGGTAATTTTCCTCAACCTTTCTTCATTACAATTGATGTTGAGTTGATTAGCTTCATGCTTGTTCTTAATTTTGTTCAAAAGAATTAAGCTTGAAAATGGTAGAAAAATCATAACTCTTTGTACCCATTGATTTAAGTCTTGAAACTTAATATTGGTGCTTCTATAATCATACTCTTCATGCTTGCCAAATGATTTGATGGACAAAAATTTCTCCCTATTTTCCCCCACTCGGCGAACCATACCCTTTTATTTTACTCTTAGTTTCAAAATTTGTAACTCTCTACATAAAGAAACAAATCTCAAATTTGATATCTGTGCATGTCTAGTGATCAATGATCATCCTTCCTTTCTCTTCATGTTTTTCATTCAAATCACTAAGTTGCTACAACTTTCCATATTCCTTGATTTTTATGATTTAAATTCTAGAAAATCATAGAAATGGAATTTGTGAGTTATGACAATTTTCCCTACTAACCAAGACCCCTAACATCTTGTCTATCTAGGATGGACTATTAGATCATATAATTAATATAGTTAATTAGTAGTTAATTACAAATCAGTTGCTTTATCTTACATATAATATAAGTCACTTTTATATATGACTTGATGTAATAAACTTTCTCATTCATCAATTACACCTTCGTTTTCTCTCTATTATTTTCTATTTTAATGGGCCTTTGTCATGTTTACTAACATGAACATTTGAACAACATGGAAAATCTTCTCTTTGATAGAAAGAAATTCTAGCATTATCCACATTTTTTATGGTACTGGATATGTAATATATTGATCCGATTTGTGTAAACCGGTTAGGCCCGGTTAAGGATAATTTAAAAAAAAAAGTGGAAATCAAAATAAATTGACCTTCAGCTCTCCAATCTTGGTATTTTTATGCTTCATTGATTATTTTTTGTGAGCACATGCTTTAATACTAGATATTCATGAGATAAATTATTTAGGTATAACAATTTAACATAATAGAATAGTGATTTGAGTTGAAATGAATAATTCCATTTATGCCACGATAGGTCCTTGTTGTCATATTCTTCTACAGGCTCCTCCACTTCTCCTTGCTCAGTTGTGTTTCTCTCTCGGTCAGTTCTACGAACACTCGGTGTAATGTATTATGTGAATTATCGTCTTGTTTGGTAGTGGAGAGTGAGCTCGATAGGATGTGATCTTGTCGATTGTATGCGATAATTAATTTAATGTTTATGCATGTGTTTGTCAATATGTTTGTTTGTTAGTGGAGCGGAGCTCGATAGGATGAGATCTTGTATGATTGTATGCTGATAATTTAATGTTTATGCATGTGTTTGTCAATATGTGTTTGTTTGTTAGTGGAGAGCGGAGCTCGATAGGATGTGATCTGTCAGAAAGGCGGGATCTTTGGTTGTGTCTTGATAATTTAGAAATTATGCATGTGTTTGACAATTAACTGCTACTTGTTAGTGGAGAAGCGGGCTCAATGGGATGTTTGCTACAATATTTAATCTAAGTTTGTATTGATTTACGCTGCAATTTATATAAACTCAACAATGTTGCAATATTTATAGGTTAATGGTTTTATTTTTATTATGAGTTAATAATTAATTCCGAAAGCCTTAGTTTCCTATTTGAGATTCAATATTAATGAGCATCGTAACTTATCAAGAGTATGCATGCTCATTGTATTGAATCTTGAATTGTCAAGTGGGACAGTTTTGGAAAAAAACCTTTTTCACGCTCGTACAATAGTCATTTCAATGTTCAAATGCCTTATATACTTGTTGAAATCTCGATGCGATGCATTTCCTTTTGTTCTCTAGGTGCATACTTGATGTGGTGATTTGGCCGTGCTCAGTGTGTAACTTAGAGCCGAGGGAAATGCTGCCAGAAACCCTGTAAGTATAAGGTATTTGAATATGGGAATAACTATTAGTAGAGAGTGTGAAAAGGTTTCTTCTCGAATGGGATAGGTTCATACCTTGTCATAAGCAGAGATTGATGGAGTTATTTGAATGCCAGTAATATATAAGTGTTATTGTAGGATTGGTCAGGCTATTTAATTGCCAATGGATATTAGGAGAATAGAAAATGGATGTCTCGTAGGTTGGATCAAAATAAACGTCTTAGGGAAGAGTATAGAGTTGGAGTGGGTGAGTTTATAGAGTTTGTTGTTGCCAGGAGAAGATTTATACGGTGGCGGTGGTCGATTGGTGTCCTTGCAAAGATGCAGAGTGTCAATCTTTCAAAGGTGGATGGAGTTGTACAGATCTTTTATGAGAAGGGCTTCATGCACGATTCTATTGGTGGAGTAACCATGGTGAGGCGTTGACGACTTAAACCCGATTGTGTTTGAAGGTTCGTCCTATGGAAGTGGTGGCGGGAGGAAGTTGAATCCATACGAGCAGATGATAATGGATCATGCTGGACCATCGGTTGGTGTTGTGTAAGAAGAAGATGGGGAAGATGGTGGAATGGGTTCCCGATACATGAGGAGAATCAGAATCCCGAAGCTCAAAGATTCTATGATATCTTAGTGCTCTACGATCTCCATTGTGGGAAGGATGTCGGGAGTACGGAGTTGTCGATGTGCATGGAATGGTTGAGTATCACATCCTCCAATATACAAGAGAAAATTGTTTTAATCGCCTCACCGGTCGGTGTCAAGGCGTTGCCGAGGAAGGCAATCGGATACCTACAGTTTTATCATGCTAAAAGTCAGTGGAAAATTTGGAGTGCAGGGTGTTTGAAAATTGATTGTTGCGAATGGATGTATGTTTGTACTATAAGGATGATTCATCGGAAAGCATAACGTGTTGTCGAATTTTGTGGTGCGGATCGGTATAAGACAACCACTAGGATGGGCATTGAGAGAAGAGGTCGCTAAAAAGATGTGTTACTTTGTCGTGCCAAGACTTACAGATTGTACTCTTGATGGCCACTCTGGCTCACGTGAGGTGGCATAGTGAGCATGAGAGGGAGCAAATATCTTGTGTCATCATTGATGGAGAAGCTTGGAAGCATTTTGATAGGGTTCATATGGTATTTTAAGGACCTGCAATGTCCCGATTGGGGTTATCTGGCGATGGATTTAATCCTTTTGGGCGATGCGGAAAAGCGTACTCTTGTTGGCGGTTATCTTGACTCCGTACAATCTTCCCGAGGGATGTGCATGAAGTGGGAGTTTATGTTCAACGGTCATAATTAGGGTCGAGTCTAATCAAAGGTAAGATTGATGTGTACTTGCAGCCGATAGATGAGTTGACAATCTTTGTGGAATGATGGTGTGTTGACATATGGCGTATCTTTGAGGGACGAATTTCATCATAAAAGCGGCTTTAATGTGGGCCGATCAACGACTTTCCGCTTATGGGATGATGTGGGTTGGATGAGGCGGAGAAGCTTGGATGCTTATGTTGGAAGCGATCGAAGGCATTCGCGGCAAAAGCGGTCGAAAGATCTCATATTTTGATTGTCGCCATCAATTCCTTCCGAGAAGATCATCCTTATAGGCGGAACAAGAATGCATTCAAGAGCGTTGTGCGGAGAGAACACGCCTCCACCACGTTTGGCTGGTCACTAATGTAGCGCCGTCAGTACTTGCCGCTCGTCAATCCCGAGGAGAACATATTCACGATTATGGCGTCGGCCATAGTGGACAAAACAAAGTATATTTTGGAGGTTGCCAGTGTTGGAGGTGCATCTACTCAGTCACAACATTGATGTCATGCATCAGGAAGGAATGTGTTTTGAATGTGTTTGACAACTGTGATGGACATCGAGGGAGGACAAAGGATACAAATAAAGCCGATTGGACCTGGTGACATTTGTAATCGGAAGGCAGACTGCAGGCGGTGGTGTGGGGGACTTATCAAGCAGAAGGCAGGTTATGGTGAACCAAGGAAAACAGAGGTGGCGTGCAGTAAGTGGGTTAAAGAACTAAAGTTACAGATAGGATTGCTCCAATCTAGGTAGATATGTTGACATTAAGTAAGCAAAGTTCATGGAATGAAGAGTCATGGTGCTGCGTGTTCATGCAGGATTTGCTTCCAATTGCGTTGACGCGTGCGAAGCAATTTGGAACTCATGTTGAGCTTAGCCACTTTTAGAGGAGCTTACATCGACAACACTAAATGTGAATCAGTTAAAGGATATGGAAGTCAAGATACCGTTTTGTTATGTAAGCTGGAGCAAATCTTCACGGGAGTTTCTTTGATTCCATGGAACCTTGCCGGTTCATCTCCTACGAAGCAAGAGTTGGTGGCGGTCAATCTGTGGATGTATCCATTTGAGAGGTAAACAACATCCTATTTTACTTAATACATATGAAATTCACGAACACGAGAGCGTAGTTTACTTTCCTAAAACTAGTAATTATTTGTATGTATCCTGCTAATGGGTTCCACTCCCCCAAACACAAAGTCAAGAACAAGGCACGAGTGGAGGTTCCATTTGTGAAGCATACTTAGTAAGAGACTTCCACTTTTTGCCTCTTATTACTATCAGGACGAAGTTAACACGAGAAAGGACAAGGATGCCTAGAAACGTTGATTCGGGCGAAGGAAGTCAGCTAGTCCTCTATATCAATATTCAACTATCAAGACAGATTTAGTGGCAAATCAAGATATTTCTTGGAGCTTGATGTGACATTAATTTACAAATACGTATATTTTTCAAAATGAAGAAGTTGGTGTCATATTTTCAGTAAGTTTCTACAAATTCTTTATCAGTTCAATTGACATTTATTGGGAATATTCATAACATCTGTCTGTTAATCGCTGTAGGATGTGGATAATCTTCAAATGATAAGGTTGATCGAAATTACTTCTCACTTTGCTACGTGATTGGTAAATATGTGGTTAAGCATCTTATTTTTTGAACCTTCCTATTATCCTTAAATATATATGTATAAGAATAATATAATATTCGATTGTTTAATCCCCAGATCCAGGAAAACAAGTTAAAATCCATTGTTGACAAATTTGGCATAGGGCTATTGGATGGGTTAATCATGGAATACTCTGTTGTAAATGGATATAAATTTCTAACACAAAAACATGGAGATGAAGGAATGCGGGCGTGTAACTATGTTTTTCCTCATCGTATCCCGAAGGACATCATGGCTGGTTGGGTGTTGATAAGATAAAGGCTCCGTATTAATCCGATAATATAATCTTCACGAAAAAGTGCCCAGTGCCAAGATGATGAGTTTTTCAAGACCCAGTACGTTACAATCTGTAGGACATTGTTAATTCTGCGCGGACATTTCCGGAAATACGGGAGAGAAGTCGAAAGAGAGTTAATGGATCAATCGGAGTTGGGCTCATCATGAAAGGTACATTCCGATCAAGTGATCTTTTGATGAAGCTGAGGGTGAATTGAGTGCCGGAGGTCTAGTGGTAATTTATTTATGTCATAATTCATTGTGTGAATGTCATTCTACTTATTAGGTAATTTATTTTTGTATTATTTACACTGTTGTGTAATGTATTTTCATTTTTCACGGACTAATGATTCCTCCGAGAGGTAGTGGTTACGTGGAGTTCAACCTACGAGAGTCCCCCGTGGTGACCGACCACGGACCAGTACCATCCTAGAGCCACATCTGTGGGGGACACACCAGGAGATGAGTTGGGTGCTGACCCATCCTCATGTGGTGAGACCAGACTGCACCCTCGTCATCCACAGCTCAATGATGGGGCGTCATCATCGTGGGACAGGAGAATCGTGGTCCATCCAAACAAGGAGGATTCTTTATCCCCGGGGATATGAGTATACTAATTTAATTTTTAAAAATATATAAAGTATAGGGTGATTTATTTACTTGTTTTTTAAATTTAATTATAACATTTATTAATATACAATTTTCTTGCAGCTTTACGCGTGAAGGGCACCGGTCGATGTCGAGAATCTACGGCATAAGTTGATGGTCCATGGCCTACATGAGAAGGCCATCCCAGAGGCCATAGAGATGATTGTTTCTAGGTTTAAGGTAACAATTTATAAAATTTTTAAATTAAATTTACATTATATATATGTGCCTGCAATTTCCTAACAAGCGTAAGTTAGGAAAGAAAATATGAGGTGGGACTTTACTTTAGAGGCTCTCGTCGGGGACATATTTGGGCATAAAGGCTCACCAGGTGAGAGAATCGATGAACAAGCCGAGGAAGGCGAGAATAAGGGGAGGTGGGTGGATCCACGAGATCAGAGGCAGCTGGACCCGATCTTGGCTCTGAGAAGTTCCAGGAGATCGAGCCACGGCTCAGCGTGTCGAGCTACGATGGTGGCGTATGCGTGGGCCGGGGTGGGTCTAAATCGTGCCCCAGTTCTGACGCAGTATTAATACATTAAACTTTTGACTTAATATACTATTTAATTAATTAGTTTTCATTTTAATTATTCTTATGAATTTAATATTATATATTACGTGGAACCTGCAAAAGCGTGAGCCCGCGCTATGGAGTTGGTGGAAGGCGAAGAAGTTGAAATCGGGGACATGGGTCAACGAGCCCATAACTATCTTTGTAAGCAAAAAAATAATTGGAAGTGTTTACTTGTAATTTATTATAAATGATTTGTTAATATTGGATATAATTATTTTAACTAAATCTATTCAACTATACTTTGTAGGCGGGCTTCAACGAGAAGAAGGGCGATGCCATATCGTGCCTCGATCCACAAGATGAGGCTTTGGCCCGAGTGATAGCTGCTCCCTGTCTCAATGTTGATAATGCCATTTATTTGGAGGTCGTGGAGGCGGGGAACAGAAGAACACGTGTATGGCCTCGGACACTTGGGAGGCGAGTTCTCCGCTTCATCGTCAACCCTGCTCGCGCTGCGCCCGATCATCCAGAGGGAGCAGTTCCACCGAATCACGAGGACACCATCACGCCCGGTGAGCGGCCGGGAGAAAGGCGAGAGGCGGCAGATGGCGGCAGTTACCTGATTGTCTAAGGCACCAGCGTAGTCACGGCAAGCATGGCGAGCAGAGGCACCACTGCAGGCGGGTGCCGGGCGGATGAGATCGAACTCGATTCTCGGGGCTCGCTTGGTTGTGCGCCTCACCGCTCCCGATTCCACGCTAGCTACGTCTTTTCACTACTGCGAAGGGCGATGACTAGCGGGCGGGTGGTATGGATCTTGAGGATGATTGAATTCCTCCATCTCCCTCTCATCATGCTGATTTTCTACTCCATATTTTTTGACTTTAAGCGATTCTTATCGACATTTTGGATTATTATATATTTATTATTTTTATGTTGTATATTTCATAAGTTATTTGGTGTGTTTTATTAGTAATTTTTTTTAACGTTTAAAGAAAATCAGAAAAAATTATTATAAAAATTAAAATTAAAAAAATTAATAGCGGTTTAGCTAAGATTAGAAACCAATAATTGGTTAGCTAAACTGTTAAGATTCTGATGGTGTATAGCGACAAGAAAATCCGTCGCTAATATAGGTTAACGATAGCAAAATTAAGCGACCTAATTGCCTAGGGATTGTGAGTCGCTAAAAATGGTTGCAAAAATGCGACCAACCGAACTGAGCCGATTATTATTAAATAGCGTAGAATTTCACGGTCGCCAATTACGACGGTATTAACTACCATCATAAATCGGTCTACGATTAGATCGCTAAAACAAATAGCGACGATTTACATGGTTTAGCGGAAGAAAATTCCGGTCGCTAAACAATTCCTGTAGTGATAGTTAATGTATAATTTTTATATTGTCATTCAATTACAAATCATCTTATATATAATTCTTAAGTTAATTATGATAAAAAAAACAAACATTTTTAATAATATGATAAATTATTACTGATAATAATAATAATAATAATAAATTACACCGACAATTCATATTAATTAAACCACATAACGATCATATGTTAACATTAATGTTGTGGATACGCTCAAAAAGTTGTTTAAATATCTCACACTGAGCCACAAAAAACTTCTTTCATCTTAAAATAGTAAATGAAAGCATATGGTCATAACTTTTATGAAAAAAATTATGATTTAACTTGAAATAAAAATAATATTTAATTTAATTTAATATTTTTTGGTAAAGATATATAATCCATTACCATAATGAGCGAGAAACTAGATCCCCAGTATAAGAATTAGGGTGTATGCTCAAATAAAAATTTCAACAAGCCTGCCCACCGTGGGTCTTTTATTTTAGATTTTGATAGAGTTGATTTTAAAGGAAATGATTTAAAAATTTGGGTTTAAAAAATTGATTTGTGTGTCTAGTAATAATATTTTAAAAATGGGTTTAGAAGAATTATTTTTGTTTGAATGATAAAGTAAAATTATTTTTGTTGTGCAAATATAAAAGAATATTGTAGAGTCTCACACCAGATTAATTCCACTTAATGAAAATGCTAGAAATTCTCAATTATTTTAAAATCAATTCAACCCCAAAATTGATTATTACAAGCTAAATTCAAAACAAACACATTGGAGAATCACAAAGTTACTTTCACGGAATCAAACCTAGTTTTGGGTCATACAAAATCTAAACCAAACAAGCACTTCTACGGTTGAAGTGGTGAAAATGTGGATGTGTGATTTACGATTAACATAATTTTTGATTTCTTAAATAATGCCTTAAGAATATGTTTGGATTGATGGAAGGTGATGAAATTGAGTGGAGTGGAAAGAAATGAAATGGCGTTCCATTGTTTGGATAACATATAGAAGGGATGTAATCCAAGTGGAAGGAGATGAAATAGTGGTTTATGTTTACAAAGAGGCATAGTACGTGCCACAAGGGACTTGGACTACATTAGTATTATATGAATAAAAAAGTTATCATTTATTTAGTTATCTACTTTCAAAATATTTTATCATTAAACGTCTAAATAATAGAATATAGTTTTTATTACATCTATTCTATTCCCTAGAGTTCTTATGTTCCGTTCAATCCAAAACCTAAGACACTGGTTAGCACGTTGCTGAATTTAGAAAACATTGTTATTTAATAAGAAAGAGAGAGGTGGGCTGGGTGTCATTACATCAATAGTCAGAAATACCCTCACTATCCCAACATTTCTGTGGCTTTTCTTTTTGGACCTGCAATGGTTCAAAAGTAATCATCATGAGTTAATAATCTCGATTAACAGTCAGCAACATCATTTCTGTGATTTTCATCTTCTCTTGCTGTACTGCTCTGCACTCATAATTTGCACAATGAATATAGAATGGCGCGATTATGGAATATGACTGATATATATAAGATTCTTCTCTAGCAGTCACCTCAAACCTTGGTACTATATATGACCATGGTGATCAAATGTGAAAGAATGTTATTATGCAGTTAGTTGCTGCGTCATTGGAGAATATGGCTCGGGTGTGTTTGGATAAAAAAGCAATTAGAGTTTGTCGCATAAGGCCTCTCGCAGGTGAGAGCTTTATCGTGTGGAAGAAAGAAAAAGAAGAAAAGGGGCGTGAGAGAATTCGAATAGTGAAAAACCCGGAGAGGGTGTTTAGTCATAATCTCTTATGATAATTTCATAAGCACAAAATGACTTATGAAAATAGTGGCTTCATTGTGGGATGGCGCAGAGATTATTTTTATGCACTCTGCCAAACACGTCGCATGGAAGGCATATAAACGAGATAAGTTAAAAGAGGCTAAATAAGCTCTTCAACAACACCTCAATCTAGTAGATGACTTTCCCCACTTAATAGAGAGATGTGCTTCCCCAAATAATCATTGTCTTTTGAAAACTCGATCAGAAAGGGCTAGCGATTTTTCTTTTTGGGGATTTTTCTTTAAATCAGGATAATACTCGTTGACATTTCACATATTACTTTTAAAGATAACTTATTCAATATGGGTTGTATTATAATATCAGCGTGTTTAACTGTGTATCCACAGTTTAAGATTAACTTATTGATTATGGGTTTCATATTTTAACATGTTACATATCATTTGTATTAGTTTATCTGCTTTTAATTGTGTCAATATTGATATTTATTTATTTTATTTAATTATTTTTCGAGATAAAAAAAAATTGATTAATTTTCAATTTTACTTTAAAATAAAAATTATAGCAACCAATGCCACCCATATGCGAATGCGGTATACTGCTAGTAATAGTTCAAAGGAGATAAAAACAGAGGCTAGTATTTTGTTGAAGAGGGAAATCTAAGGCACGCTAGATGTTTGGCATGACGCTTCTGAACATTAAAAAATAAAATATAAGGCAATAAATGGTAAGCTATTATGTGAGTAATGCCAACAGTGTTTATAAAAGTAATTATGAATGGATTTGATTTTGTAAAGTTGTTACTCGAGTGTTCCGTCAGATCTTAATAGTTGGATGTTCATAACCTTTGTTTTTTAACTTGTGACTAGTTCACCAGGTCATGTAATATTAGTGGGTATTTGTCATGGTGGCATCCCGCTACGGTATACTTTTTTTTTTTTTTTTTAAGCGAGGATCAGACTTGTTTCCCAAATTCCCCCCCGCAATGCCTCGAACAGGACACACAAGTCCCGGTGACTAGCCCTTAAGCCCACATGGAGGCAGCTTGAGCTGCGACGCTTCTAAACTTAAAAGGTATACTTATACACCACCTAAGTACACATTGTGGTTTAATTCTTTTCTTTTCCCACAGAGGTGATATGATTTCACCATATTTTTGTATTCATCAAAGTATCTAAATATTATATTTGCTTGGTATTTAAACATACGGATCTCAATCATCATGTTTACACATAAATATTTTATTAAATTTGGAATATAATTATTTTAAGTTATATTTTCAAAATATAATTATTTAATTTTTATTTAATTTTTTTATTTTAAAATATATATTTTTTTCCCTTCCATTTGTTAACACTCCATAATTTTTCACATTATGTTGAGTGAAATAAAATAATATAACACATTAAAAATCCTGAAGTGGTGCTACCACATTTAATTGTATAAATTATTTAAGTAGAAAAATAAGTTAACAAAGTATCTAAGATATGTTAGATGGTTATTTTATTCTAATAACGGAGAAACAAATATTTTAGGTACTTAAGATTTACTTAGATTTTATTTTCTTTCACCAAAATAAATATTTTAGGTACTTAATATTTAAATTTTATTTAATTTAAATATTAAAAAAATTAAAAAATGCAAATAAATGTGACAAAAAAGTTGGGAGTATAGGAAGTTAAAGTTTGTTGAGTTTTATTCTCACATGAATATGAATGTTAATTCCAACCCTTTAACATGTGAATAAAAAGTGAGTAAATCGTATAAAAATATTATTTCAAAGATTAGAATGTCCCTAAAATTAATTTTGAAAAGGTTGAAAGCAATGCGAGAATGTTACGCGGTTATACCCCGGTTTTGAGAATGTGTTTAAGTATCAGAAATTAACGTCTCAATATTATTACAGGTCACGGGTGGGACACCCCATCGATGTTTTTGCATAGTAGACTTCGCCCCCAAATCTATGGGCTAACCAGCTGTGGAGGTCACCCCCACACGGAACTTTGATAGTTATGACAATGAAGGCAACCACGTATAAGACGAAAGTTACGTGATCCAAAGGTGATAAGGGTTGGAAAAGTGACCATATATATTACATCCTTTTGTTTACGTCAATCCATGTTTGGAAAAAAGCATTGTGGTAGCCCCATTCAGCCCTCTTTGCGCTTACAATGTGACCTCTTCTTTAGCAATTCAAGTCTCCATCCATTGCCCTAGCTAGTACTTTTAACTGAAAGAATCTCACTTTTCCGGTATATATCTTGACTCTTAAATTATATGTACGAACCTTCCTCCCTCTTCTTCTTGGCTAGCTATAACATAGCCATGTTTCCCAATGAAATGTGTTGGTGGATTATTATAAGTTTGAATATGCTTTTGTATGGCATGCAGTGCATTATTGAGGACCCTGCAGGTAGGTATGCTATAAGTGTTTTGGGACGAGGAGGACCTGACCATTGGAAGATATTCATTGTTGTCACAAATAATCTCTCATGGCCTACCATGTGTTGTGCCATCCTGCACAATATTATCACAAACCACTTGTATTCTATGAGCCATTCTGGTCTAGCTATGAACCATCGATGTGATTGGCTTGTTGTTTACTAGCATTTCAATTGGGATCTGAGACTTCAGATAATTAAAGTGAATAATTAACATAAGTTTTGGGTATAATACAGAATAACGAATCAACATCATTAGTTGAACGACTCAATTTGATAGGATATATAGTGGTTCCAGTTGGTTTGAATGCCTTCCCTTGGAGTAGGAGGATATGATTAAGAAAGAGGAAATTATTTTTGTATGCAAAATTGGGATCATAAGATATTTCGCTTTGTTTTTAGTGTATTTTTCGAAAGCGTCATACAAAAGAAAATAAAAGAAAGAATAATATATATCGATGTTACATACAATTTGAATTTGTGCATAGCTCTTAAAAGATATATGTTGCCCGGACCAAGAAATCTTCAATTTTTTTCCCGAGGTAATATATGACTATATAATGGTGTGTTTTCTGTTTTTAGTAAAAATGAAAGAAAAATTTCGGTCAACAAACAAAATGAAAGAAAAATGAAATGAACAAATATTTAAGATATAATCATCTAAAGATCATAGCTCCTATCCCACCTAGTCTTTCGATTTCACGAATTCAACATCGTTAAACAATGCCTAAGAAGCATGACCATGTTTTATATAATGTCACTCATAACGTTTAATTTTTATCTTACATATATGTTGGATTTGCAATTATGTTGGGGATGAAGAATCGGATTGTGTTAGAAGGATTAGATGGTGGAAGGCTTTGGTGGTGGTGTATAAGCCTATAACATATTAGGCTTTAGATAGCGTTTAGTATCACATTTAATGGCGTTTGTCCACCGCTATCTATGCCACCCTATTTATTCTAGTTAGCAAAGATAGCATTTGGAAGCGATGTACTAGGTGGCTTTAGATGGCGTTTATGCGGAGCTATTTATCAGAAGATGACACAGATAGCGTTTGTATTAAAGCGGTATCTAAAATCACTGGATAAGTTTGTTAATAACAAGCGTTATCTATTCCACTTTTGTTTTTAATTTTTACATATTTCTTAACTAAAATCCATTGCACCTTGTATTAGTCCAAAATTCATTTATGCAAGGAGGAAATGCCGAAGGTAACAACAAACATATATCAATGAACAAATCTACCTTGATTCTGAACCATCGATGTCGAAATGTGAAATGTTCGACGAATAACAAAGAAACTAATAAAAGTCATTGTACTGCCTAATGAACAGTATTCTTGAACCATCAATACCGAAATGTTCAACAAATAACAAAAAACTAGTAAAGTCCTCCATCACCAGTTGGGTAAGCATCATAAGGTCAATAACAACAATGTCCCACGAAGGAAACAACATTAGCCTTCATGTCAACATAGATGCTTCATTTATTTGTTTTGGTGTAAAAAACCAGAATCAGCAGCAAACACAAGCACCAAATCAATATGGTTTTGAACTAAATTTACCAAGACCAGAGAGATAGTACACATCCACGAGGTAAAAAGAAGGCATGTATATGCTGAAAAAGGTGTACATCGACCACCATTTTCAATTCATTAGAATAAAATAAATTAAGATTGCCAATAGAAAAGTATAACCATCGTCCGATGGTTGTTATAAAAAACTCCATAATGAACATTTTATGAACAAGATTTTGAAATTTAGCATCGAAATTAAGCCGAAAGCAAGTGCTATATACAATTTCATGGAATATTTATAAGGTACCATTCACTTTGCATCCTCGGAGCCAAACATACACTTGTAACATGCATTACTTGTGATCAAAAGCATTATCGCATACCAATGAGTATTCTGCAACTATTGTGATCAATTTGACATAATCAAGCGAACTTCTCAACAATATACCGACACAATCTTCCATGACTTTGAAAGTTGACGATGGAAGTATGTGGATGACACGGACCAACAAAATGACGATTAGATTTAAAGTAATAAAAGCGGTAAAATAGGATATCGTTCACAGGGATCGTGGACAATTACCGCCAAATTTGACTACTATCTAAGCGTGAATTTTGGATTGAAGGTTGTTCTAACATCTAGCAAACAAACAAGAAGAAAATATTTTTTGTTCTTTGGATTTTCTCAAACAGTTAACGTGAAAACAAAGAGATGAATAACAATGAGATGGAATTGCTGGGGTTTAAACTAAGCTAATCCTCCTTGATTGTTATGAAATGATAATTACTACAGTTCTACTCCTTTATGCAATCGAATCTTTTCTAATATACTTCCCGAAGCCTAATGTCTTAGAGTCATTGAACTCGAATCCCAAATTAAACCTAATGTCTAAGTTGGATTAATAAAGAAATTGCATTAAGACAAGATTCAAAAGATTGCAAATAGCCAACACCCATGTAAGATTCTTGGACTAGCTAGCATATAATTCATGAGCATACTTTAACATCAACCTTTCAATTGTCTATTAAAGCAACTAATCATTCCTAAGATGATCAAGCCTAAGAAAGCATTAAGCATAGATATACTCATAGAGAAGAAGGAAGCTATATTAATCTCAAGTCATATTACAACCAAGTTCAGATAAATAGTCTAACCCCAACAAAGGAGTTTAGCTACATTTAGTGAAAACAAAACAAGAGAAATTACAGAGATGAGCAAGGGGCTCCATGGAATGATGCACCACGACCCGCGGACGACAGGGGAAGAGGATGTTCCTTTAGGTTTTTAAGAACGAATCTTCTTACGCTCTCTTTCGATTTTCTAGTACTGCGTGGCGGTCACGGTATTAGCCATCCCGGCGGTAGTGATGGTTTCGACTCGGCGCTTCATTTACTGGGTCATCCGGTAGTGATAATCACCCGGCTGAGCCGTGATCCTTCGACTTTCCAACAAGCGAGTCACGTATTAGACATCACGGCTGGCGTGAGAGGCATCCCGCGGCTGGGCGTGATGTCTCGACTTTCAACTGATTTATCCGCGTAATATCCATCACGGCAAGCGTGATAGTCTGCGACTTTGGGGAGATGCAGGCGTACGTCACACGCCGGGATAGCCATCACGGATATGAAGTAACACCTCGACTTTGGCTCAAGTCCTTCTTGACTCTACTGCTCCTCAAGTAGTGAGGACCATCCCGACTAGTAGTGATACTAACAACAGCCGATTTCTTATCTTTCAAAGCTCTAAGTCATCCGAGCTTCATGCTTGCTAATTCTTGGGCAATTAATCACGAATATCTTGCAAAACAGCCCGATACCGCCTGATACATTCCAAAGGAAAAACTAAACAAAATAAACACTAAAATGGCCTAACTATATGCAAATGCATGCGAAATGTACATGGAAAATGAGGTGAAATCACACTCATCGGTGGAGCATTTGAGTGGGAAATCTTGCGACATAAAAATTAAATAGAAAAGTTACAATTGCAAAAACATTTGAGCAGTCCCACGATTAAAAGTACATAAACAACATGCCTTAATTGGTAATTTAATTTGGTTCCGCAAGATAGTTACCAGCATGGAAGCGCATCACATAGTACCCACAATGCATCTTTGTTGGGTTGTCTTGGGCACTATAAAAAATAAAATAGTAAATCAATATGCACTAGTGCGAAGAGTGATTCTACATGGAGTTTACACCGGTTTCTATGAAACGATGTGTAAAAAGCGTGACATTTTGAAATTAAATCAAGGTACACATCGGTTTAGAACTAACGATGTATAACCCTCCCACACTCGGTTATTTGCAACCGATGTTTAGAAATAAAATAAAATAAAAAACTTAAATTGTTAACATTTAGCATCAGTTGTATTAGAACCAATGTGTAAAACAGTCATTAAGCACATGTCGGTTTCTAATAGCAGGTGTATAAAACTATAAAAAAATTAGAAATTAAAATTTTATTTTTAAACATCGGTTTTATTATTAAGCTTGTGACTCCGGCAAGTATGCCGAATTAAATCGCAAGTAATAAAAATAACACGGTAGTAATTACCGAGGAGTCGAGACCCGAGGATTGGGCCACAATTCGGCAAAATAATGACGAAGGAAAATCGAATTCGTTCGATCAAGTTACAGAAGGTGGTTGAGAGAGAGAAGAGAGAATGGAATCGAAATTCAATTAACAATCTATTAAAGCTAATTAATTAAAAATCTGAAATTAAATTGTCCAGGTCACAATCCACCTACCCAACATTACACCCAAGTGATGATGAATTCCTCCCTAAGTTCAATTCCAATGTCAGCTAGGGACCCCTAAATTCTCCTAAATCCACTCTAGATGATCATTAGGGCGTATTAGTGAGTTGGATTAATTGCCCACTAGTCTCATAATCTAATCTCGAATTTTGGTTTAATTCTTGTTCACTATGGTTGCGCAATATCCCCTCTCTTGGTGCAATATTCAGTGCGATCGACTCAAGTTCTAAATCAGCACACGTTCGAAGCCTCAAACCGTTTAAGCGATTAATCCGCCAAACATATGATCAAACATTCAGTCGAGAATAGGAAAAACATCAATTAAAAGAAGGAGAGAAAGACATACATCACATAGACAGCTGCTTTGCCGTAAGTGATTTCATTGATCCCTCGGACGAAGGGGATTAGTTCTCATGCTCATAGACAAACACTCGGACATAAAATCACCATCGTAAATAAAACAAAAGATGAAGGAGGACGGCTCAAAGAGAAAAGAAAATTAACCTCGCGGCTACTCTAAACGTTGAAAACTACTAGGAGTCGCGACCCTCCAAAAGCCCTCGGCCTCCTCGAGATGCGGATCCCCCAATCAGATATGCCTCAACCTTTAAATAGGATTACGATGTTGCGCTCGTTCGGGCGAGAATTAAAATTAGCGTTCAATTTGAACTCGCGTCACGCGAGAGATGTGTTCGCCGAGCAGTCTTGAATGGTATTTCTGACTTCATCACGAGCAAGCAGTGACCGGTCTCGACTTCCCGGGTCTTCAAACTCTCGTGGGGCGAGATTCCTCTGAAGCGAGACTTCAAATCTTAAAGCGCCCCGGCGTGGTCTTCATCACGGCAGCGTAATAGTCCTTCATCTTGCAGTCTTCATGATCTCGCGAGGCGAGAACACCTCTCACGTAGCGAGACTGAAGGTGACTTTTCCTCCTTTGTTGACTTCCAGGCTCGCGACGGCACCATACACTCATGGCCAGTGTCTCCAGGTTTACAATTTCCTTTGCTTTTTAAAGCTTTTCCATGACTCCCAGACTTCACTTATTTAACATAAAAACAAAAGCACCCACAGCGTAATTCTATTCAAAATAACCTAAAAAACTACAAAATGCCAAAATGAAGTCAAGTCAACTTAGGAACAAAACAAGGCAAATTTGGTGAGAGCAGTGAACTCGAATAAATAGGCACATGAACCTAGTTCATCTAGTCATAAAACTAGATAAGCCGAGGGCTTATCAAAATACCAAAGCTTAACCTTGCATTCCTAAGCAGAAGCTTAAAAACTCAAAAAGGACTCAAGACTTGTGAGCCTAAAGGAATCAATCGATTTCGCACAAATTTGATGCACTCATAAAAATTTTTCTCCAATGTCTCCCCCACATTAATGTAATCCCCACATTCATCTATTTTAAACTTTTGAGAACTTCATCATGCATGATGTTAATCTAAGTTGAGGTTAGTCACACAAAAAAGAAGATCATTTCAAACAATTGCCTTCCTCACAGGGTATGTAAAAAATTTCACTCATTAGCTCAAATTCGTCTAGGCTTTCCCAACTTTTTCACTCAATTTCGTATCAAGAAGCACTTCCCATGAATTTGATTTTCATCTCAAAATGGTTCCCCACAAAACATGCATGCAACATGAGAAGGTCTTTTAAAAGGTTGTAATGGGGGACTGGGGGTAGGATAATGAAGGATATTTAGGCTTAAGTCCCTAGGAACTAAGAGGCATAGCCGTTTGACCTTTTTCCACTCAAATTCGCTTTTCATTTGGGCTCCGGTGACTACGTCCCTTTTCCTTGCTAATCTTTTGTTTTGCCCTTTTGTTTCGGCAATTTCTTTTTGATTTCTTCTTTTCTTTTCTTTTTGCCTTGGGTCAACCTTTATTTTCTTTTTCTCATCCCAATATGACATATCACCTCGTAGCCACCCCGAACTTAGTTTCTCCCAACCTTTCTCTTGCTCATTTCCATACTCTCTAATCTAAGGTTGGGTTAACATAGTTTTTGATTTGGCTGTAATGTAGGGTCATCAAGAAGCAATAGGTCAATTGGGCTCAATTTGGCTAACTAGGGAACATGCATTAGGGATGGTTCTTTTCAGGCCAAGTAGTTATTCAAGAAAATTGCCTAAATCATTTGATGCAACACATAAACATGGAAACCATATAGAGATTCAAGCAAATTGAAGGAAAGTGCAACTTAACGTTGATTCACACATTCAAAAGCGAGTTGGAGGCGCAAATCCTCACTGGATATTTTGAAAATTGTTTGCAGAGATACAATTCCTAGTGTATTCCCTACCCCAAACTATCATAAATCAGCAATCATAATAAATCTCAAAGTTCAATTTTCAATTTTAAGTGGGGATCAACTTTTCTAAATTCGAGAACCTAGGAAATCGCAATGCTCAAATAATTTATGCAATCAATCTAAGCTCAATCTAATTACAATCCAACAAGCTTTATAGACACGACATTTCATCATTACAAAAACTCTTGATCTTCTCAAATTATTCAAGGTGACAAACAAAAACAAAACAAAATAAAAAACAAAACAAAAGTTAGGAGAAGAGGATACCTAGCTTGGGTTTGCCTCCCAAGCGCTTGTTTTAGCGTCGAGCTTGACTTATTAAGAAGCATCCACCTGGATCCCATGCTTGTGGTACATGGGCCAAGAGGCTCGTCATATCAAATCCTCACCCAGGATCAAATGGTTTGTGAGTGGCCCTTGTAGGAGCAATACGACTCTATCCATACTTCCACCAAGCAGAGTGTGAAACTCCTTGACCTCTTCGATTTAGACCCACTTCCTCTCGGGCCAAATGGTGTCTTCACACGAGAAGTGTGCCGGACAAGGGGAAGGTCTATCTTTAGGTGTCCACCATACATGCAAGCCAACATAATTATTTATCAAAAATCAGGTTGCTTGGCAAGCATGGTGAAATCTCTGCCACTTTATCTTCATCTTGATCTCTACCCCTTGCTCACGGTGCCTTGTCCCGCCAACTCCCTCTTCCTCAGTTGCTCTTCCTTATCATGTGGACAGTTTAGGAGGCCATGTCACTTGCCAATTCCCTTTTCCTCAGGTTGTTCTTCCTCAACATGTGGTAGTTCTTCCTCAACTCCTCGAGAACTAGTTACATCCCAGTCATATCCCAACACCCCACCGCTTCTAGTTGTTGTGGCATTGCATTGGTTCTTAGGGTCGTTCTCGGTATCAGCTGGGAGAGTCTACGGGGACACTCATTTAGTTGCTTTGTGAGATGGGCAATGCATCTCTAGATTACGAAGTGCCATCCTGTTTGAGTTGCCAACTTGTCAATTGCCGCATTCATCTTCTCAAAAGATGTAGGTGTGAAGTAATGACTTCAAAAGCAACTCCCAAGGTTGTGGTTGCCAATTTTGTTGAGGTTGTGGTTGCCGAGGCTAGACCATCGTCGACATTACTCCAAGCGACATCCGGATGGTCTCTACTCATATCACCCCAATGCGATTCGACTACGATAGTTGTTGGGGGCCGATGTCATTATGCCATGGTTCCACATATACTTGAGGGAAGTAGAACGGACAACTCCAAGTGTCATGGTTCCATCACAATATTCGTAACCGGAAGCATTCCTTCGTGTACCTCGTGATACAAAGCACGGCAAGACCAAGTGGAATCAAAAGTAAAGAGATAGTAGAAAATAAAAAGAAAATAATAAAAATAAAAAAATAAAATAAGAACAAAAAATAACTTAACCAAATAATCAAACTCCCTAAATCGGACAAATTGGTTGTGCAATCTCCGCTGAACGCTAAAAAACTTGTTGACTGTCGCAAGTGTACGGAGTAAGTCGTAAGTAATAAAAATAAACAGTAAGTAATTACCGAGGTCGAACTCAGGATTGGGCTACCAATTCGACTAATCCGGGAAATCATATATGTTCGGTCAAGTTACGAAGGTGGTTGAGAGAGATATTAATATCTAAAATTCAATTAACAAATCTAATGAAATAATTAACTAAAAATCAGAAATTAAAATATCCAAGGTCACAAATCCACCTACCAATATGTACACCCAAGTGATGATGAATTCCTCCTAAGTTCAATTACAATGTCAACAGGACCCCTAAATTCTCCTAAATCCACTCCCGTGCTCATTAGGACGTAGACGACGATTGGATTAATTACTTACTAGGTCTCATAATCCTAATCTAGAATTTGATTAATTCTTGTTCCTATAAGGTCGCACAGATCTCCTATTCACTCTCGTGCAATATGACCGATGATCCCAATTCAAGTTCTAAACGCGAATCGTGCTTCTACCTCAAACACATTTAACCGATTAATCACAATACATATGATCAAGCATTCAATTCAGAATCGGAAAACATCATAAAAGAAGGGAGAAAGACATACATCACATGAACACTACACGCCATGGGTGGCTTCATTGTTCCTCATCAGGGATTAGTTCCTCATGCTCATGAGACAAGCAATGGACATAATCTCCATAAGAAAAGGGGAGACGCAGCTCCAAAAAGGAAAGAAACTACCTAAACGCTACTCTATTAAAGGGGGAAACTACCAGATTCGCGCCTCCAAAAGCCCTACTTAGCCTCCTAAGCGGATCCCCAACTGATCGCAACAGCCTTTAAATAGGATTCCTGATCTGCGCTGTTACGAGGCGAGCATCCTCGCGAGGCGAGGAATTAAAATTGATCGCTTTCAATTTGAACTCGTGATGCAAAAGTGTGTTAGCGCAGTAGTCTTCAATTCTAAGTGTGACTTTCATCACGGTTGATTTGGTGATAGTCTCGACTTCCGGGGTCTTCAAACTCTCGGGCGGAATTCCTCTAGCGGGCGAGACTTTAAATCTTAAACTGCCACAGGCGTGGTCTTCATGCGGCTGGGCGTAATGGTCTCTGTCTTGCAGGTCTTCATGATCTCGCGAGGCGAGACACCCTCTCGCGTGGCGGACTGAAGTGATGACTTTCTTTGTTGACTTTCGTGCTCGTGGGCGGCATACATCATGCGGCAGTGTCTCAGCATTTGCAATTTAACTTTTAAGACTTTCCTTGACTCCCGGAGCTTCACTTATTTCTGAAACAACAAAAGCACCTGCGTAATTCTATTCAAAATAACCTAAAAACTACACAAAAATAAGTCAAAGTCCAACTTAGGAACAAAACAAGGCAAATTTGGGCGAAAACGAGAGTGAACTCAATAAATAGGCACATGAACCCTAGTTCATCTAGTCATAAAACTAGATAAGCCAGGAGGCTTATCATTAAGCAAATGTGAAACCACACACACCCGGTTCTATGATAACCATGTGTATTATTATTTACATATTAATTCCCTCTTCCTCCTTTTCATTTTAGCGAGAACTTTCATCTGAGCCTCTCCCTCCTTTTCCTTTTCATCTGAGTTCTTCAACCCTAAACAAGGAAAACCACGCATCCCAGTTCTTCAACCTAAACAAGGAACTTTTCATCCCGAGGCTCTCTCACGCAGACTTGAGCCATCTTGGTTGTTCATACTAAACGCGACTTCTCATCTCCCATCTCCCTCACTTTTTTGGCCATGCGACGGCTCAAGCTCGTGTATCTGCAGTGGCCGCCTCCCTCCACCACGGGTCAACTCCCCTCTCATCTCTTCGGCTTCTCTTTCTCGGTTCCCACTCTCATCTCCTCAACTTCTCAAAGGCAAAACCTGAGAACATCCTTACATGTTACAACCTGTCATATGAATTTATTTATGGGTTATTGGTAGTAGTTGTTACGATATAATAAGCCCGAGTTCTATGCTTTAGCTTTTTTCACATTTGCTTTTGCTGATTTTCCAAGTGAGCTCCAAGTATCGAGATCAATGTGGGGGATTTTTAGTTGATTCTCGTTTTCTAGCTTCCTGGATTCCCGGTTGCTCTTTCTTCTTGTGTAATTTTTGAATGCTTTTTCTTTACTTGCGTTGCTTGGAATGGAGACTAGTAGATGCTAAATTTTTAGTTGGATGCTTGTGAAATCTGGTTTTGGTTTTGTATTTTTCCCAGTGTTGTTTGGGTGTTTCCATGGTGGTAACAGAATATCACTTTGTCATTAATCCTAGAACTATTGGGTGGTTTTGTGAATATTACTGTTATTTCAATCACGGGTGTTGAGTAGAAAGGGGTTTTGATGGATTGTTGGGGGGCATGAATTTAGCTATATTTCAACCTCCTAGCAGTTTGTGTGTTTACGATTGACAATGTACCTAATGTCCCGCTCTTTTGTAATCTTTTCTTTATTATGATGTATACGGGTTTGAGTACCCCTTGTACTCGATTCAATACATTTTTTGCTTATAAGAAAAAAAAACCAAAACCTTGATATCTCACGATTGTTTCTCCGTTTTGGTCGATGCATTACATTTACATCAACTTTCATCATCTTTATGACATCGATCGAGAATATGAATCCCTTATTTGCTCCATCCTTATTTAAGTATAACTTATATGACTTAGTCACTAACTGTTCACAAATACAGCGGCATTGGCAACTGTTGCTCTTGTACCCAAGAATGAGCGTCGTGGTCTTCTTCTCGCTCATTGGGAAATAAGCCAGGCGAATCAACCAAGACGATCATCGAAACGTAAGCATTAAAATACTTTATAACCAGTATGCAGTTGTTTTAATTATCTGAAATCTATTAGATATACTTTAATTAATGTTTTTGTCATGATAGGTCTATTAATGCATCCCATGTTGCGTGGTGAAAGGCGTACTGGGCTATCGAGATGGATTATTCCCAAGATAAGATATTTATTAGTTCAAATGCATCAAATGCAGTAAGTACAATAATTGATTTCTATTTTATTTAATTCTTCATATTCTAATTGGGTTTCATTTGTAACGTAGTCACGTATACAACGTGGGTCATGGGAATGTGGCTACTATGTGATTTACGTTGGATGTTGGAAATTATCTCCTCCGGATCAATTAAAGATGGATGTAGGTAAATGTTAATATACACAATTAGAAGTAATAGTATAGATTCGTTATATGTTTTATGTTAGTTTATTACTTAAAAGATATAATCTTTTGTCCAATTAAACTTGCAGATATTCAACAATCCAACTCCATTATCGATTCGACATCAACATCATAAAGAATGCTGGGCAACTTTCTTTCTTGAAGTGTACCACCCATAGTTTGTATATATGTAGTTAGTTTAAAAACTTATCATGTACTAGCTATAGTGTACCTTTGATTGATGATATGTATTAGTGCTCCAGTCTGGTTCAATTCTTCTTCTCTCGTGTTTTGATGTAGCCTTGATAAAGTGTTGTTTTTCATTCATTGAAATTAATTAGGCCCGATGCCCTCGTTTTGATTCTCGTGCTCACTAGTCATTTGATGAAATGTCGGTATTTTTAACCATATGTGTAAGAGCTGATTGTTTGTGCCAAGAAAATTGAATAAAGTATGTTTTGCTTTTGATATGGTTAAAACTTTTTTTTAATTGTGTCAAACTGGTTTGGTGTTTGTTGTTGTTTCTTGTTTGATCAGGGAATGCTACTGGTTTGTTTATTGATGCGATTCTTTGAAAAGGAGGGGAAAGGAATGATTGAAATGTAAATAGTGATTAAAAAAAAATGAGATTTTACACACGGTTCATCAAAAACCGATGTGTAAATTTAACTTTCTACATCGGTTTTAGTAGAACCGATGTGTAAAATTTCACTTTACACATCGGTTCTATTTAAACCGATGTAGAAAGATGACACCAATCGTTTTAGGAAAACCGATGTAGAAAGTTAAATTTCCAATTCGCTTATCAATTGATAAATTAATTTTCCACATCGGTTAATAGAAAACAGTGTTTAAAAATACTTTACATAGTTTTTAACCGGGTGTAAAGGGCAATAAAACCACATTCGGTCGTTTTCCACATCCGTTTGAAAACCGGTGGGAAAGCCAAAATAACCGAAGTGGGAATCCCCTTTTCCGCACTAGTGATAGTGTTTTTATCTAATTGCGCATTAAGTTTTTGCAAATGTACCTCTATCTGAATCCATTTAATGTTGGTTGCCTTTAAACGCGGCAAACCTTAGCTCCGATATTTGCACGATAAACTTGCAAAGCACTAATCACAAAATCAAAGTGAGTTCATTAAGAAACATATTTTCAATCATCACAAACACACGCATGCTTTTTTTTTTATTTTGAACCACAACAGCTCACAACCCAATATATGTCAATTCAACACATGTTCCAATGTCAAAAATCAAAAGCACATTAGGACCATGACAACTTGCAACATGTATCTACCATGGAAGCCATTCGAAATATAATCATAGAAAATCAGAAATATAAAAGCATGCTTACTTATCGACATATTCTTTAATGCAGGCACCCATAGGATCAACTTCAAGGGATCCGAGATAGTAAATAATCTCTTCAACAATATTTATCGCACGAGACCCAATGATTCCTACAAAATGTTGAGATAACAAATCCTAAGCACCTCAACTTTTATGTAATTCATTATTGTGAATTAAGTCCTATAGGATAAGCGACTCACCCAACATTGCATGGCGCTAAAAAACAAGGGGTCGATATTCTCTTTCTTTAGTTCCAAACCGGTCGACTAGATCCCGTTGTCCATGAATCCCTCGAAGTAGCCGTATGTATTTGTTTGGTGTGGGGACAAGAATCGAAACCTCCTCGTTCTTTCCTTTGGAAGCAACAATTCTTCATACAAATACCTTCAATTAAAATATAAAAATGGATTACACCAATGACATCGATATTTAAATGGAAAGACTAAAAAATATTGTACACTTTAAGCCCGATTTAGTCACGATGTATACGGAAATAACGGAGGCAGATACCCATTCATGATTTACAACTTCTCCGATATTTTCGATATTGACCATCTCAATGAAATGCTGACCAAAAATATTTTGTTCCATCTCCATGTCCAATTGGTCATCATTTTTCATATTCTTTCGTTCATGTATTTTAAGAAAATTCAAATATTCCGCAGAAATTGTAGTTGAACCAAAGTGTAGGAGGGTTGGCCTCAGAGTTGCCTCCTTTATTTTCTCCCAGGGTTGTAATTGACTCCTTTGTATATCCAAACACTCGTCCCTTGCCTTTAGCTTTTGCAGTGCGGAAATTTTGCATTTCAATATGCCGCTTAGTGATCAACTAATGTAATGCATATATGCCGTATATGAAAAGGTGGAAAAATGCAATTACATACCATATTAGTTACAACCCACGAGATCAATTGGCCATGCCACATAAGTACCTATTGCATCTCTTCTTGTCATTCATCATCCGCACGATCGATAAGGCACCCTAATGGCGCATCCCCTCGGGTTTGCAACATCAACTCCAACTTTCACATGGTTAAGGGGCACTGGTCCGAGTGTGCGGTAACACCGACTCATTGTATACTTTACCCCAACAACCATACGATAGTTTTGGGGTCGATAAATATAGAATGACATGAGTTGACGCCTAATCCAATGATAGATGAATAAATGTGTGAATTAAGGCATCCAATTGAATGTATTTAATCAGAATGCAATACTAGTAAAAAAAAAATGCATGCATTACCTCTGAAGCTTTGATGGCGGATGGTAGAGTGCAACTATCTTTGACGCTTGCTGACCGTGAAATTAGCCTTTTCTCCTCATCCTCCTTTTGTTTCACCTTTTCTTCCAAAATGTTCAATCTTTCGAGAGAGTTGAGACACCAATGTCTCCCCACCCTTTTCGTTTTCCGAGAGTTATTTTTGCCACGACCTTCGGTGGGAAGTAGTCTTTTGAGAGACGCCAAAACCCACACCCCTAACACGACCAGGGTTCCTTCACACCTAGGGCTTTAGCAAGAATATCATGGCGACCAAAATCTTGTATCTCTCCCTCTCTGCAGATCTGTGAATTCCTCCCGACACGATTGTTAGGTGAAATGCAAATGTTAAAATTTTTTATATATTATCATAAGAAAATAACAAATGAAAATGTAAACGTTAGTCTACTAACACATTTATTCCACACTTGCGTATTTTTTGTTGTCAATTACACCCACGCCTTGTTCTCGCGGGCTATCCTCCACACAATATGGCGTTTAATTTTCTTAACTCAAGTCCGCCTCCTGCATCTGTATATTGAGATAACATATATTAACCAAACAGTTTAAAAGTCATATTTACCACACATGCAGATTAAATATATATATATATACATACCAATTCATCCTCAATGTCGGCATACCCCTTACGTGATGCTTTGTAAGGGCATGCGAGGATCTAACGCCTGTTGCGATTTTCATTGATTAATTTCTATTGAGACACATATAAGTAATATTAATACATGGTTAATGTCATGTGTACGTATTTCTATAAAATTATAAGGACTAACGTGATATTAAACATACCAGAAATTGAGCATCTCCCATGCGTATTGCTATAAAATCGTCACTCATCCCTTGATATGTGTGGATATTGTGATGGAGGTTCCTCTATGATACTCCGTTGGCATCTCTTAGAAATTTTTTGGTCAATCTAGTGCTGAATGCCCTATGTAGGTTACCAGACTTCTCAAGCACAAATTTTTTCCAAGATTCATCAACATTAAAAGACATCGCAAAACAATATAAACAACGTGTCAAAGTAAGTATGTTTACATAGTTTACAATATAATTCATAAATTTTAACAATTACCTATACATTGACCCATATGCTCTCTTTGAAACCATCCAAGCTTCATCCTTCCAATTAGAACAAATAATTGGGACCGTTTGTCTAACAAGGGCCCCAATGTAACTCTTCAATATTTTACCATTAGCACGAATTGGTTGGTTCAAAGAATTCCATTCAACCTAATAAAAATAATAAAGTAATTAAATCTAGATATCAAACAACATTATGAAATCCTTAGATTAGTAAGTAAATTACATCAAATTTTTGTCCTTTACTCTCCTAGCGGATGACCGCCTTCATAAGCTGTTGGCCCACGTCTGTCGCTTTGGCATCACTAGAATTACTTGAAGATGCCATTTACCTACAAAAATATTAGATACAAGTAAAACATCAATGGACATTAATATAACATTAATTGATGCAAAATATAAAACAACTATGAATAACAAAATCAACACTAGCATTAGGAAGATGCTAACTATAATATAAAAGGATCGAAAAGTTCATTTAAACACAAACACTCATACATGTTTAAGTCAACCTTTTTCTTTTCTTCATTGGATTGAGATTTGTTTGTCCTTTATTAATGCGAAATGGTGGATTGACCAAAAGCCCCTCATCATGATCATCTCATATATATGCCATCATCCCTAGTTGGATCAATCTCAAGTGATTGTAATGTCCCGACGAAAGGATCATCTTCAATATCAACATCTCCATGGTCTTGATCATCAATCTTAGTAATTATTTTGTTAGTCAAAAGAACAATGGACCTTTTCATATCGAACTGGATCAGTGACATAGAACACTTGTTGAGCTTGAGATGCTAATATAAAGGCTCATCTTTATACCCCACCCTATTAAGATCCACCCGCATGAACCACGACTCATCAATCGAACACCGTTATTATTGTCCAACCCACTTGCAACCAAACACACCAACCTTAAACTTTGTGTAATCCAACTCCCATATCGTTCAATGACGCCGAAGTATGACATATTTTCATATCGGGTTTATCTTTGCACTTGAGATATGCATCGATTGAGCTACAAGAGTCACACCTGTTGTTTTGCATTGTACTCACCATCTTGTTCTTTTGTATAGAATGTGTACCCATTAATTTGATAACCGTGGTAAGAGAAGACATGCAAACTTGGACCTTTGGCTAACCATCTCCAATCTATTTGAAACCAAGTAGAATTTTCAATCAACTCTGCATAAATGTGATCTCTTAGCCACGTTATAAAACAACGATTGTGTTCTCTAGTTAGCCAATTTTGATTCTTATTTGGATACAAACTCTTAAGCATGTCCTTGTGTTTTTCAACATATGGCTCAACCTCATCGGCATTGTGCGGAACATATAAGTGTGCTTGCTCCCATTCGTCCTTGATATAGTCACTTATTTCATTTCCAATAATTCCTTGCCCCATCATTCTCCATGTGTGGCGAGACTTTGGCAGCCCTATAGAATCAACATTGGATAGGTATTCGGTTGAGAATTCAACAGCTTCTTCGACAATATACCGTTCAACAATACAACCTTCCGGTCGTGATCGGTTTTTTTCATACCCTTTAATATCTTCATATAATGCTCAATCGGGTACATCCATCTCATATAAGTGGCCCACACAGTTGTGTCTCTCTAACAAGGTGAATGGTTAGATGAACCATTATGTCAAAGAATGAAGGTGGAAAGTACATCTCAAGCTCGCATAAAGTCACAACAATTTCTCTTTGCAATGATGGCAGCTTCCGGGGTCAATCACTTTCTTCGCAAATTGCCTTGAAGAAGAAACGAGTTTAGTTAAGGCCCCCCGCACTTTGTTAGGTAAAATAGACCGTATACCAATGGGTATCAACTGCTCCATGAGAACATGACAATCGTGGGACTTTAGACCTTTTAACTTGAGATCTTTCATCGATCACGAGGGTTCCTAATGTTTTGAAGAGTACCATGCGGAACCTTAACTCCTTCAAGAAACTTACAAAAACAGTTTTTTTCTTTTGTAGATAGAGTGTAAGCAGCGGGAGGAAGATATGTACTTTTACCCTTCTTCGTCGGTCCCAATTCTCTTCTTATTCCCATACTAACCAAGTTCAACCTTGCATTGATGCCATCTTTAGTCTTCCCGGCACATTGAGTAGCATTACCAATGACACTTATCACGAGATATTTTTTTCAACGTGCATCACATCGAGGAAATGTCTTACATATAATGATTTCCAATATGGCAACTCAAAGAAAATCGACCTTTTCTTCCACCCTCTTGTGACAATATCTCTGCAAAAGGTTTAGAATTGGATATTCAAATCCTTTACCTTTTCAAAAAGTTGATCACCCGTCAACGGTGAAGGAGCTCTACCTTCTTCCGAGTTCCCATTGTCTTCAAAACGATCGCCCTCATAAGTATTTGTGTCGGTATCGTATGATGAATATCTCACACGATTCCTCATTTCACTAGACTCAGCTCTTGTCTCGCCATGTTTTGTCCAACATGTATAACTTTGATCGATTCCATTACACACTAAATGTTCTTCCAAATAAATTTGCACTAACTCGCCTTGCATAACAACAATCTAAACAAGGACATATGATTGTACTAGGGTTTTCCGCTGCCGAACTGCAAACCTAATGAACTCTTTCACCCCCCCTCATACTCCTTCGTTAAACGATTGGCGGACATCCATTTACGATCATTGCTTTCCCGATCTACAAAAATTTCCATATTTGTATTTTTTAATTTTTAATTCAATTTCATTTCAATTAATAATGGAGTGAGATCAGAATGGAAATGAAATGGCAATAATTTAAGTATATAAATACATGTAATATACTTGCACTTAAATATCAATCTCGAACAATCGATGACTTCAAGAACTCCCTCAGTGAAATGCTAATGAACCTTAAATTTATGACTATTGTGAAAATATAACCAAGGCTATCATGGCATCCACGTTTAAGCTCTATAGAGCACATCCATTGATTGACTTAATTGTGAGTGCGCCCGCCTAACCCCTTCACAGAACTTGAAAGTAACATATTGAGTTGTTAAAATATTACCGAACACCAGACTTGACATCTAAACAAAAGCAATGTTGCAAAATACAATTTGATTTTTATGAAGCTTATCACCTTTCGTCAGCTACATGCATTGCACACGAGGCATTAATCTAAAATAGAATGCTCTGAATCATACCTGTCCCTTTAGGATGGAAGTTAGCTTTAACTTTTGCCTCAGCAATACCAGCTTGATTCTTTTAAGTATGTGAGAATGACGAAGTTCCGAGATTGTTACCCGGGCATTCCACAAATGTCTCTCGGCATAACGAAAAACAATTTAGTTTAGCCTACGAGTATATTACCATGTGGTAGTATTGCTATTGACCAATAGCACAACATCCTAAATCCTAAACATATTAGGAATAAATTATTTCACAACACATGAAATTATTTCTAAAAATAGGAAATGAAAACAGGAAACATGAAACAAACCAAACAGGCCCTTATTAATTTGAAACTCCAATGAATGGCTAGAAATGTCTATCCACCATGCGAAGCTAGACAAATGAATTTTTGAACAATAATGCTATTTAGAATTTTATTTTAGACATGGATCTGCATTGTGGGTCAACTCAAAGGCCCGACCCATACTTCAATCCCAGATATTGTCTAGCTTGCGATTCTTGATCAAACTATGTTATATGCTCATTTCTCTTTGAAAACCAAGAATTTATATTCGAGAGACAGAACTATTACCAAGACCAAATGACAAAAAAATTATGCCGCTTATTGGAATAATTTTCAACGGAACTTTTTGTGGGACTGATTTGTCTTTTCTTTTCCATATAATAGTTCAAAGATTAGCATGGGGGCGTTGGAGAATAATACCAGAGAGGAGACCACCCAAATAATAGGCACCTTAAAAATGAAACCAGATTACACACCAAAAAACTACTAGCAGCAGCATATTACAACCGTATTGTATCTTCCCAAAACCCAAGAGCACCCTGAAAACACCAACCAGAAAGCACTTAAAAAAAAATAGATTGTGATTAATGCACTCTTAATAAATTTGAACTTTTAAAAAGAATTAGTCTAATATTAGTTGCTTAATATAGCATCACCCTTAAGTAACATTATATCTTTCCTTCATCTCAAACTGCAAATCAAAACCACAAATCTCACATACTTTGACTTCCATATCTAAAGTCTAAACCCGCTCCCCTTTCTCTCTAGTCTCTACCCCTCACTCGATATTTTAGGGTGAACCAACAATCCATCGAAGCAACCTTTCTTTTTATTTTTATAGAAGCAAAGGCTAAAGAACAATCACTTTCTTTCCCTCCCTCTTCTCTCTCATCCCTTTCTCTATATCATTTCAGAAACCCTAATACACGATCCTTCTCTCAATCTCAACCAACCCAAGACCAGAACAAATCAAAGAGGTAAGAGAGATTATCTTCACAACCTAGCTCTATGCAAGTATTAAATCCGTGATGATCATCCGTGATGATCAGATGAACTACTACGAAGAGGTTGTATCCAAGCTAAACACTAGACCCATATCATTTCCTTTAAACAAGTATGCAACTAAATGAAAGTACCTTATAGCAAGATGATGGTGGTGGTGGTGTCAACAGAGGCGGTGCAATGGTGGCTCACCGAAGGAGCGTTATAGAGACAGAGAAAGAGAGAAATCGGAGCGAGGGAAGTGGAAGCACGAAGCGAGTGGAAGTATGATGATGGTGGTGGTGGTGTCACAGAGGCGGTGCAATGGTGGCTCACCGAAGGAGCGTTGTAGAGACAGAGAAAGAGAGAAATCAGGCGAGGAAGTGGAAGCACGATGCGGCGAGTGTAAGTGCGAGCGGCGGGCGGCGAGATAGACTTAGGGGTAATCGAGAAGAGAAGAAAAGAGTCTGAGAAGAAAAGAGTCATTTGAGAAGAACGTTAAGGGGATGCGCGCGGGATGTGGAAAAAAAAAACCCGGGTGGGGGAGTTAGAAAAGATAGCGTTTAACAAATAAGTGCTATCTTAGCTATATCTTTTGATAGAGTTTTAGGAAAAAAATGCTATTAAAGATCCCTTTGATATTTTATAATTTTTTTCAGAAGGGAAAAGATAGCGGTTCATGAAAGGAACGCTATCTTAGGTGCATCTTATGACGGGTATATCACCTAAGATAAGCGTTTAAGTGTGGGACGCTTATCTTTTTCTACTGATGGCATTTTAATAAGCGGTTCCTTAAGGAAACGCTATCTTAGGTGATACTTAAGATAGCGTTTCCTAAAGGAAACGCTTATTAAAAGTCCCCAAGTCACTTTTTAATAGCATTTCCACGGAAATGCTATAAAATGTGCGTTATTAAAAGTCACATCTATTGTAGTGAAGTGCGGAGATAGGTTGGTTCGAGAAATCGAGAGGAGAGTAAAGGGATTAACTAAGTCAAGAAAAGGATCAAGAATTGAATTGGAATATGGTAAAAGGCTTGGCAGGGGGAATGTGTGTTCACGATACACAACATCCCATGAAATATAAGAAGTTTTAGTCGCCAACATGGTATGGTAGATAACTGAGTCCCTTAAGTATGTGGTCAGGGGTTCGATTCTTGACTCATTCATATGGAAGAATATCTGTTGGGAGAAGTCACCCCTTAAATAGATCTCCGAGTATTAGTCTTTGGCTCCCGGTCGGAGGATACCGGGTTTACCAACAAAAAAAAAACAAAGTTTTAGTCAACAAATAATACAACTTATAACCTTTGTAACGCAAAAGATATAATAACACAATATTCAAATTTGGTTCTGGAAGTGGGAAAGATAAAATGATAAATTAAAAACAAAGACATCCAAAGACTCAAGGAACTGTAATCAAGTTCCTTTCCTATATAGTAATTGATATAGGCTTTGATTTTTTATCAGTATTTAAGGAATTTGATTGATTAGAAATTCGGTTGTGGCCAACTAATCTCAAAAAACTAACTGGAACCTTGGACTAAAAATAAAATATATTGGCCTTGCAACATTAAGCAAGTGTTAATGCTTATGCTCAATAGCTGCACTTTGCTGAGGTCGTTGAACATAGGAAAACTAATGAATAGTCCCCTTGGTCTGGAGAAAATGAGTACCAGCTCTTTGGCATTATAGATCTAAAAACTTGAATCACGTTTCCAAATTGTGTCTCAATAGGTCCATGTAAATCAAGTTGAATCATCTACCAATATCAAACATCAGTGTATTAAACCAAAGGGAAAAGGAGACATATGATTAATAGAAATTAACAAAGGACAATCTTCTTTGCTTAGCTATTGGAAAAATGAGACATGAATATGCAGAGCATATGTTTCAGCAAATGTAGTCTTTTATGTGATACTGACATGACCAAGTCTATCATGCCACAAATTGACAGTAGTATTATTAGGAAATGAATTTGAAACAACAGAATTTGAACTAGAATCAACAACTATATACATGATGAGACTGAACAGAATGTACATGAGTTAATGCAGGTAATACAACATCTATTAGTGTGGAGGATGAGGTTGGAAGATGTACAATCTCTAACAAATTCAGCCCTGCCAATCATCCCGAAGGGACTGTGAACCTGCAAGAAAAATGAGTTAGAATCCAATTTGACAGTAAATTGAAGACTTTTTGGTTAAAGTGCTGATAAAAATTAAAAATTAAATTGGCATGAAATTGAAGAATATAAAAGGCATTTTTTTGAACTAGTGTTGGAGATAATTGTGCAGTGCCTACAGAAGATGTTGATTTTGCTTGACATA
>JAUPTC010000471.1:0-48706 GCA_030762895.1 Sophora flavescens
GGTTTTGGGTCAAAAAATAGGGTTTAGGGTCAAAATTAGGTCTAGGGTTAGAAATAAGGGTTTTATAAATTTAGGGTTTAGGTCAAAAATAAGGGTTAGTATTAGGGTTGGAGTAGGAAAGTGGGTTTGGGTAAAAATTGGGGTTGGGAAATTTAGATTTGGGTCAAAATTACGGTTTAGGGTTTGAAATAGGATTTTGAGTTTAAAATAGGTTTTGGTAAAATTACTGTTTTGGTTTAAAATTAGGGTTTTGATTTAAGATTAGGGTTTTAGGTTAAAAATTAGGGTTTCGATTTAAAAATTGGGGTTTGGAGTCAAAAATAAGGTTAGAATTAGGGTTAGATAAAACTAGGGTTTGGTAGGTGGGTTTTGGGTCGAAATTAGGGTTTTGAGTTAAAAAAGGGTTTGCGTCAAAAATAGGGTTAGAATAAGGGTTGGTCATGGTGGTTTTGGTCAAAGTTAGGGTTACGTCAAATTGAGCTTTTCGGTCAAAATTAGGGTTTAGGGTTTGAAATAGGGTTTTAAGTTTAAAAATAGGGTTTTGGCTCAAAAATAGGGTTAGAATTGGCGTTTGGGTAAAAAAGGCTTTTAAAATTAGGTCAAAACCAGGGTTTGGGTAAAATTAGGGTTTTGGGTCAAAATTAGAGTTTTGGGTCAAAAATAGGTTAAATTAGGGTTTTGGGGTAAATTCTTTTAGGTTAGAATTGGGTTTTGGTCAAGATGAGGGTTTTGGGTTTAAAATAGGGTTTTGGTCAAAATAAGGGTTTAGGGTTTGAAATAGGGTTTTGAGTTTGGAATAGGTTTTGGGTCAAAAAATGGGTTGGGATTAGGGTTTAGGTAAAATTAGGGTTCGGGATTAAATTAGGGTTTGGGTTAAAATTAAGGTTTGGGGCAAAATTAGGGTTTAGGTTAAGTCAGGGGTTTTGATTTAATAATTGGGTTTTGAGTCAAAAATAGAGTTAGAATTTGGGTTTGGGGTAAAATTAGGGTTTTGGGTCAAAAATAGGGTTTTGAGTTTAAAATAGGGTTTTGGTCAAAAATAGGGTTAGAATTACGTTTTAGGTAAAAGTGGGTTTAGGTCTAAATTAGGGTTTAGGGTTTGAAATAGGGTTTAATTTAAAATAGGGTTTAAGAATAAAATAAGGTTAGAATTAGGGTTTTGGGTAAAATTAGGCTCTTAGGTCAAAATTAGGGTTAGGTCAAATTTAGGATTTTATCAAAAGTAGGGGTTAGGGTTTAAAATAGGGTTTGAGTTTAAAATGGGGTTAGAATTAGGTTTGGGTCAAAATAGCTAGGGTTAAACTAGGGTTAAATATGGGTGGGGCAAACTTTAGGATTTAGGGTAAAATTAGGGTTTAGGGTTTGAAATAGGTTTTGGGTAAATTAGGGTTTATGGTCAAAAATTACGGTTTAGGGTTTGAAATAGGATTTTGAGTTTAAAATAGGGTTTTGGGTAAAATTACGGTTTCGGTTTAAAATTAGGGTTTTGATTTAAAATTAGGGTTTTGGGTTAAAATTAGGGTTTCGATTTAAAAATTGGGGTTTGGGTCAAAATAAGGTTAGAATTAGGGTTTTAGATAAAAACTAGGGTTTGGTCAAATTAGGGTTTTGGGTGAAATTGGGGTTTGAGTTTAAAATAGGGTTTGCGTCAAAAATATGGTTAGAATCAGGGCTGTGGGTACAATTGTGGTTTCGGGTCAAAATTAGGGTTTCAAGGTCAAATTGAGCTTTTGGGTCAAAATTAGGGTTTAGGGGTTTGAAATAGGGTTTTAAGTTTAAAATAGGGTTTTGGCTCAAAAATAGGGTTAGAATTAGGGTTTTGGGTAAGAATAGGCTTTCGGATTAAAATTAGGGGTCAAAACTATGGTTTTGGGTAAAAATTAGGGTTTTGAGTTTAAAATTAGGGTTTTGGGTCAAAAATAGGGTTAGAATTAGGGTTTTGGGTAAAAATTGCGGTTTTGGGTTAAAATTAGGGTTTTGGGTCAAAATTCCCTTGGGTTTAAAATAGGGTTTTCGGTCAAAATAAGGGTTTAGGGTTTGAAATAGGGTTTTGAGTTTAAAATAGGCTTTTGGGTCAAAAATTGGGTTAGAATTAGGGTTTTGGGTAAAATTAGGGTTTCGGATTAAATTAGGGTTTTGGGGCAAAATTAGGGTTTTCGGTCAAAATCAGGGTTTTTGATTTAATAATTGGGTTTTGGGTCAAAAATAGGGTTAGAATTTGGGTTTTGGGTAAAATTAGGGTTTTGGGTCAAAAATAGGGTTTTGAGTTTAAAATAGGGTTTTGGGTCAAAAATAGGGTTAGAATTACGGTTTTAGGTAAAAATTAGGGTTTAGGGTCAATTGGGGTTTAGGGTTTGAAATAGGGTTTTGAATTTAAAATAGGGTTTGGGGTCAAAAATAAGGTTAGAATTAGGGTTTTGGGTAAAATTAGGTTTCGGTCAAAATTAGGGTTTGGGTCAAATTTAGGATTTTGGGTCAAAGTAGGGTTTAGGGTTTGAAATAGGGTTTGAGTTTAAAATAGGGTTAGAATTAGGGTTTGGGTAAAAATAGGGTTTAGGGTCAAACTAGGGTTAGAAATATGGTTTTGATAAACTTAGGATTTAGGGTCAAAATTAGGGTTTAGGGTTTGAAATAGGGTTTTGGGTAAAAATTAGGGTTTATGGTCAAAATTACGGTTTAGGGTTTGAAATAGGATTTTGAGTTTAAAATAGGGTTTGGGTAAAATTACGGTTTCGGTTTAAAATTAGGGTTTTGATTTAAAATTAGGGTTTTGGGTTAAAATTAGGGTTTCGATTTAAAAATGGGGTTTGGGTCAAAAATAAGGTTAGAATTAAGGTTTTAGATAAAAACTAGGGTTTTGGTCAAAATTAGGGTTTTGGGTGAAATTAGGGTTTTGAGTTTAAAATAGGGTTTTGGGTCAAAAATAGGGTTAGAATAAGGGTTTGGGTCAAATTGTGGTTTCTGGTCAAAGTTAGGGTTAGGTCAAATTGAGCTTTTGGGTCAAAATTAGGGTTTAGGGTTTGAAATAGGGTTTTAAGTTTAAAATAGGGTTTTGGCTCAAAAATAGGGTTAGAATTAGGGTTTTGGGTAAAAATAGGCTTTCGATTTAAATTAGGGTCAAAACTAGGGTTTCGGGTAAAAATTAGGGTTTTGGGTCAAAATTAGGGTTTTGGGTCAAAAATAGGGTTAGAATTAGGGTTTATGGTCTAAATTAGGGTTTAGGGTTTGAAATAGGGTTTTGAATTTAAAATAGGGTTTGGGGTCAAAATAAGGGTTTAGGGTTTGAAATAGGGTTTTGAGTTTAAAATAGGCTTTTGGGTCAAAAATTGGGTTAGAATTAGGGTTTTGGGTAAAATTAGGGTTTCGGGTTAAATTAGGGTTTTGGGTTAAAATTAGGGTTTTGGGGCAAAAGTTCGGGTTTGGGTCAAAATCAGGGTTTTGATTTAATAATTGGGTTTTGGGTCAAAAATAGGGTTAGAATTTGGGTTTTGGGTAAAATTAAGGTTTTGGGTCAAAAATAGGGTTTTGGGTTTAAAATAGGGTTTTGGGTCAAAAATAGGGTTAGAATTACGGTTTTAGGTAAAAATTAGGGTTTAGGGTTTGAAATAGGGTTTTGAATTTAAAATAGGGTTTGGGGTCAAAAATAAGGTTAGAATTAGGGTTTTGGGTAAAATTAGGGTTTCGGGTCAAAATTAGGGTTCTGGGTCAAATTTAGGATTTTGGGTCAAAATTACGGTTTAGGGTTTGAAATAGGATTTTGAGTTTAAAATAGGGTTTTGGGTAAAATTACGGTTTCGGTTTAAAATTAGGGTTTTGATTTAAAATTAGGGTTTTGGGTTAAAATTAGGGTTTCGATTTAAAAATTGGGGTTTGGGTCAAAAATAAGGTTAGAATTAGGGTTTTAGATAAAAACTAGGGTTTCGGGTCAAAATTAGGGTTTTGGGTGAAATTAGGGTTTGAGTTTAAAATAGGGTTTTGCGTCAAAAATAGGGTTAGAATAAGGGTTAGGTCAAATTGTGGTTTTGGTCAAGAGTTAGGGTTAGGTCAAATTGAGCTTTTGGTCAAAATTAGGGATTAGGGTATGAAATAGGGTTTTAAGTTTAAAATAGGGTTTTGGCTCAAAAATAGGGTTAGAATTAGGGTTTTGGGTAAAAATAGGCTTTCGGATTAAAATTAGGGTCAAAACTAGGGTATTGGGTAAAAATTAGGGTTTTGGGTCAAAATTAGGGGTTTGGGTCAAAAATAGGGTTAGAATTAGGGTTTTGGGTAAAAATTACGGTTTTGGGTTAAAATTAGGGTTTTGGGTCAAAATTAGGGTTTTGGGTTTAAAATAGGGTTTTCGGTCAAAATAAGGGTTTAGGGTTTGAAATAGGGTTTTGAGTTTAAAATAGGCTTTTGGGTCAAAAATTGGGTTAGAATTAGGGTTTTGGGTAAAATTAGGGTTTCGGATTAAATTAGGGTTTTGGGTTAAAATTAGGGTTTTGGGGCAAAATTAGGGTTCTGGGTCAAAATAAGGGTTTTTGATTTAATAATTGGGTTTTGGGTCAAAAATAGGGTTAGAATTTGGGTTTTGGGTAAAATTAGGGTTTTGGGTCAAAAATAGGGTTTTGAGTTTAAAATAGGGTTTTGGGTCAAAAATAGGGTTAGAATTACGGTTTTAGGTAAAAATTAGGGTTTAGGGTCTAAATTAGGGTTTAGGGTTTGAAATAGGGTTTTGAATTTAAAATAGGGTTTGGGGTCAAAAATAAGGTTAGAATTAGGGTTAGGTTTTGGGTCAAAAAGGGTTAGGGTTTGATAGGGTTGAGTAAAAATTAGGGTTAGGGTTGGTCAGATTTAGGGTTTTGGAGGTCAAAATTAGGGTTTTGGGTTTAAAATAGGGTTTTGTGTCTAAAATAGTGTTAGAATTAGGGTTTTGGGTCAAAAATAGGGTTTAGGGTCAAAAATAGGGTTTAGGGTCAAAACTAGGGTTAGAAATATGGTTTTTGATAAACTTTAGGATTTAGGGTCAAAATTAGGGTTTAGGGTTTGAAATAGGGTTTTGGGTAAAAATTAGGGTTTATGGTCAAAATTACGGTTTAGGGTTTGAAATAGGATTTTGAGTTTAAAATAGGGTTTTGGGTAAAATTACGGTTTCGTTTTAAAATTAGGGTTTTGATTTAAAATTAGGGTTTTGGGTTAAAATTAGGGTTTCGATTTAAAAATTGGGGTTTGGGTCAAAAATAAGGTTAGAATTAGGGTTTTAGATAAAAACTAGGGTTTCGGGTCAAAATTAGGGTTTTGGGTCGAAATTAGGGTTTTGAGTTTAAAATAGGGTTTTGGGTCAAAAATAGGGTTAGAATAAGGGTTATGGGTCAAAATGTGGTTTTGGTCAAAGTTAGGGGTTGCGTCAAATTGAGCTTTTCGGGTCAAAATTAGGGTTTAGGGTTTGAAATAGGGTTTTAAGTTTAAAATAGGGTTTTGGCTCAAAAATAGGGTTAGAATTAGGGTTTTGGGTAAAAATAGGCTTTCGAATTAAAATTAGGGTCAAAACTAGGGTTTCGGGTAAAAATTAGGGTTTTGGGTCAAAATTAGGGTTTTGGGTCAAAAATAGGGTTAGAATTAGGGTTTTGGGTTAAAATTAGGGTTTTGGGTCAAAATTAGGGTTTTGGGTTTAAAATAGGGTTTTTGGTCAAAATAAGGGTTTAGGGTTTGAAATAGGGTTTTGAGTTTAAAATAGGCTTTTGGGTCAAAAATTGGGTTAGAATTAGGGTTTTGGGTAAAATTAGGGTTTCGGGTTAAATTAGGGTTTTGGGTTAAAATTAGGGTTTTGGGGCAAAATTAGGGTTTTCGGTCAAAATCAGGGTTTTGATTTAATAATTGGGTTTTGGGTCAAAAATAGGGTTAGAATTTGGGTTTTGGGTAAAATTAAGGTTTTGGGTCAAAAATAGGGTTTTGGGTTTAAAATAGGGTTTTGGGTCAAAAATAGGGTTAGAATTACGGTTTTAGGAAAATTAGGGTCAAAATTAGGGTTTAGGGTTTGAAATAGGGTTTTGAATTTAAAATAGGGTTTGGGGTCAAAAATAAGGTTAGAATTAGGGTTTTGGGTAAAATTAGGGTTTCGGGTCAAAATTAGGGTTCTGGGTCAAATTTAGGATTTTGGGTCAAAATTACGGTTTAGGGTTTGAAATAGGATTTTGAGTTTAAAATAGGGTTTTGGGTAAAATTACGGTTTCGGTTTAAAATTAGGGTTTTGATTTAAAATTAGGGTTTTGGGTTAAAATTAGGGTTTCGATTTAAAAATTGGGGTTTGGGTCAAAAATAAGGTTAGAATTAGGGTTTTAGATAAAAACTAGGGTTTCGGGTCAAAATTAGGGTTTTGGGTGTAAATTAGGGTTTTGTGTTTAAAATAGGGTTTTGCGTCGAGATTAGGGTTAGTATAAGGGTTTTAGGTCAAATTGTGGTTTTGGTCAAAGTTAGGGTTGGGTCAAATTGAGATTTCGGGTCTAAATTAGGGTTTAGGGTTTGAAATAGGGTTTTAAGTTTAAAATAGGGTTTTGGCTCAAAAATAGGGTTAGAATTAGGGTTTTGGGTAAAAATAGGCTTTCGGATTAAAATTAGGGTCAAAACTAGGGTTTGGGGTAAAAATTAGGGTTTTGGGTCAAAATTAGGGTTTTGGGTCAAAAATAGGGTTAGAATTAGGGTTTTGGGTAAAAATTACGGTTTTGGGTTAAAATTAGGGTTTTGGGTCAAAATTAGGGTTTTGGGTTTAAAATAGGGTTTTTGGTCAAAATAAGGGTTTAGGGTTTGAAATAGGGTTTTGAGTTTAAAATAGGCTTTTGGGTCAAAAATTGGGTTAGAATTAGGGTTTTGGGTAAAATTAGGGTTTCGGGTTAAATTAGGGTTTTGGGTTAAAATTAGGGTTTTGGGGCAAAATTAGGGTTTTCGGTCAAAATCAGGGTTTTGATTTAATAATTGGGTTTTGGGTCAAAAATAGGGTTAGAATTTGGGTTTTGGGTAAAATTAGGGTTTTGGGTCAAAAATAGGGTTTTGAGTTTAAAATAGGGTTTTGGGTCAAAAATAGGGTTAGAATTACGGTTTTAGGTAAAAATTAGGGTTTAGGGTTTGAAATAGGGTTTTGAATTTAAAATAGGGTTTGGGGTCAAAAATAAGGTTAGAATTAGGGTTTTGGGTAAAATTAGGGTTTCGGGTCAAAATTAGGGTTCTGGGTCAAATTTAGGATTTTGGGTCAAAATTACGGTTTAGGGTTTGAAATAGGATTTTGAGTTTAAAATAGGGTTTTGGGTAAAATTACGTTTTAGGTTTAAATTTAGGGTTTTTTTTTAAAATTAGGTTTTTGGGTTACAATTAGGGTTTCGATTTAAAAATTGGGGTTTGGGTCAAAAATAAGGTTAGAATTAGGGTTTTAGATAAAAACTAGGGTTTTGGTCAAAATTAGGGTTTTGGGTGAAATTAGGGTTTGAGTTTAAAATAGGGTTTTGCGTCAAAAATAGGGTTAGAATAAGGGTTAGGTCAAATTGTGGTTTTGGTCAAAGTTAGGGTTAGGTCAAATTGAGCTTTTTGGTCAAAATTAGGGTTTAGGGTTTGAAATAGGGTTTTAAGTTTAAAATAGGGTTTTGGCTCAAAAATAGGGTTAGAATTAGGGTTTTGGGTAAAAATAGGCTTTCGGATTAAAATTAGGGTCAAAACTAGGGTTTCGGGTAAATATTAGGGTTTTGGGTCAAAATTAGGGTTTTGGGTCAAAAATAGGGTCAAAATTAGTGTTTTGGGTAAAATTAGGGTTTCGGGTCAAAATTAGGGTTTTGGGTCAAAATTAGGGTTTTGGGTTTAAAATAGGGTTTTCGGTCAAAATAAGGGTTTAGGGTTTGAAATAGGGTTTTGAGTTTAAAATAGGCTTTTGGGTCAAAAATTGGGTTAGAATTAGGGTTTTGGGTAAAATTAGGGTTTCGGATTAAATTAGGGTTTTGGGTTAAAATTAGGGTTTTTGGGCAAAATTAGGGTTTCGGTCAAAATCAGGGTTTTGATTTAATAAGGTGTTTTGGGTCAAAAATAGGGTTAGAATTTGGGTTTTGGGTAAAATTAGGGTTTTGGGTCAAAAATAGGGTTTTGAGTTTAAAATAGGGTTCTGGGTCAGATTTAGGGTTAGAATTACGGTTTTAGGTAAAAATTAGGGTTTAGGGTTAAATTAGGGTTTAGGGTTTGAAATAGGGTTTTGAATTTAAAATAGGGTTTTGGGGTCAAAAATAAGGTTAGAAATTAGGGTTTTGGGTAAAATTAGGGTTTGGTCAAAATTAGGGTTTTGGGTCAAATTTAGGATTTTGGGTCAAAATTAGGGTTTAGGGTTTGAAATAGGGTTTTGAGTTTAAAATAGGGTTAGAATTAGGGTTTTGGGTCAAAAATAGGGTTTAGGGTCAAAACTAGGGTTAGAAATATGGGTTTTGATAAACTTTAGGATTTAGGGTCAAAATTTAGGGTTTAGGGTTTGAAATAGGGTTTGGGTAAAAATTAGGGTTTATGGTCAAAATTACGGTTTAGGGTTTGAAATAGGATTTTGAGTTTAAAATAGGGTTTTGGGTAAAATTACGGTTCGGTTTTAAAATTAGGGTTTTGATTTAAAATTAGGTTTTTGGGTTAAAATTAGGGTTTCGATTTAAAAATTGGGGTTTGGGTCAAAAATAAGGTTAGAATTAGGGTTTTATATAAAAACTAGGGTATCGTGTCAAAATTAGGGTTTTGGGTGAAATTAGGTTTTGAGTTTAAAATAGGGTTTTGGGTCAAAAATAGGGTTAGAATAAGGGTTTGGGTCAAATTGTGGTTTTGGGTCAAAGTTAGGGTTGGGTCAAATTGAGCTTTTCGGGTCAAAATTAGGGTTTAGGGTTTGAAATAGGGTTTTAAGTTTAAAATAGGGTTTTGGCTCAAAAATAGGGTTAGAATTAGGGTTTTGGGTAAAAATAGGGTTTCGGATTAAATTTAGGGTCAATACTAGGGTTTAGGGTTCATAATAGGGTTTTGGGTCTAAATAAGGGTTTTGGGTCAAAAATAGGGTTAGAATTAGGGGTATGGGTAAAAATTAGGGTTTTGGGTCAAAATTAGGGTTTTGGGTTTAAAATAGGGTTTTAGTTCAAAATAAGGGTTTAGGGTTTGAATTAGGTTTTGAGTTTAAAATATGGTTTTCGGGGGAAAATAGGGTTAGAATTAGGGTTTTGGGTAAAATTAGGGTTTCGGGTTAAATTAGGGTTTTGGGTTAAAATTAGGGTTTTGGGGCAAAATTAGGGTTTTCGGTCAAAATCAGGGTTTTGATTTAATAATTGGGTTTTGGGTCAAAAATAGGGTTAGAATTTGGGTTTTGGGTAAAATTAGGGTTTTGGGTCAAAAATAGGGTTTTGGGTTTAAAATAGGGTTTTGGGTCAAAAATAGGGTTAGAATTACGGTTTTAGGTAAAAATTAGGGTTTAGGGTTTAGGGTTTGAAATAGGGTTTTGAATTTAAAATAGGGTTTGGGGTCAAAAATAAGGTTAGAATTAGGGTTTTGGGTAAAATTAGGGTTTTGGTCAAAATTAGGGTTTAGGTCAAAGTTAGGATTTTTGGTCAAAATTACGGTTTAGGGTTTGAAATAGGATTTTGAGTTTAAAATAGGGTTTTGGGTAAAATTACGGTTTCGGTTTAAAATTAGGGTTTTGATTTAAAATTAGGGTTTTGGGTTAAAATTAGGGTTTCGATTTAAAAATTGGGGTTTGGGTCAAAAATAAGGTTAGAAATAGGGATATAGATAAAAACTAGGGTTTTGGTCAAAATTAGGGTTTTGGGGTGAAATTAGGGTTTTGAGTTTAAAATAGGGTTTTGCGTCAAAAATAGGGTTAGAATAAGGGTTAGGGTCAAATTGTGGTTTTGGTCAAAGTTAGGGTTAGGTCAAATTGAGCTTTTGGGTCAAAATTAGGGTTTAGGGTTTGAAATAGGGTTTTAAGTTTAAAAATAGGGTTTTGGCTCAAAAATAGGGTTAGAATTAGGGTTTTGGGTAAAAATAGGCTTTCGGATTAAAATTAGTTTAAAAACTAGGGTTTCGGTTAAAAATAAGGGTTTTGTGTCAAAATTAGGGTTTTGGGTCAAAAATAGGGTTAGAATTAGGGTTTTGGGTAAGAATTACGGTTTTGGGTTTAAAATAGGGTTTTCGGTCAAAATAAGGGTTTAGGGTTTGAAATAGGGTTTTGAGTTTAAAATAGGCTTTTGGGTCAAAAATTGGGTTAGAATTAGGGTTTTGGGTAAAATTAGGGTTTCGGATTAAATTAGGGTTTTGGGTTAAAATTAGGGTTTTGGGGCAAAATTAGGGTTTTCGGTCAAAATCAGGGTTTTTGATTTAATAATTGGGTTTTGGGTCAAAAATAGGGTTAGAATTTGGGTTTTGGGTAAAATTAGGGTTTTGGGTCAAAAATAGGGTTTTGAGTTTAAAATAGGGTTTTGGGTCAAAAATAGGGTTAGAAATTACGGTTTAGGTAAAAAGGGTTTAGGGTTTAGAATTAGGGTTGGGTTTAAAATAGGGTTTTGAATTTAAAATAGGGTTTAGGGTTGGGTCAAAAATAAGGTTAGAATAAGGGTTTTGGGTCAAAATTAGGGTTGGGGGTCAAAATGAGGGTTGAAATAGGGTTTTGAGTTTAAAATAGGTTTTGGGTAAAATAGGGATTAGGGTGTTTGGGTCAAAATGGGGTTTTGGGTAAAATTAGGGTTTAGGAGTTTAAAATAGGGTTTTGAGTTAAAAATAGGGTTAGAATTAGGGTTTGGGTCAAAAATAGGGTTTAGGGTCAAAACTATGGTTAGAAATATGGTTTTGATAAACTTTAGGATTTAGGGTCAAAATTAGGGTTTAGGGTTTGAAATAGGGTTTTGGGTAAAAATTAGGGTTTATGGTCAAAATTACGGTTTAGGGTTTGAAATAGGATTTTGAGTTTAAAATAGGGTTTTGGGTAAAATTACGGTTTCGGTTTAAAATTAGGGTTTTGATTTAAAATTAGGGTTTTGGGTTAAAATTAGGGTTTCGATTTAAAAATTGGGGTTTGGGTCAAAAATAAGGTTAGAATTAGGGTTTTAGATAAAAACTAGGGTTTTGGTCAAAATTAGGGTTTTGGGTGAAATTAGGGTTTTGAGTTTAAAATAGGGTTTTGGGTCAAAAATAGGGTTAGAATAAGGGTTTGGGTCAAATTGTGGTTTTGGTCAAAGTTAGGGTTCAGGTCAAATTGAGCTTTTGGGTCAAAATTAGGGTTTAGGGTTTGAAATAGGGTTTTAAGTTTAAAATAGGGTTTTGGCTCAAAAATAGGGTTAGAATTAGGGTTTTGGGTAAAAATAGGCTTTGAATTAAAATTAGGGTCAAAACTAGGGTTTTTGGGTAAAAATTAGGGTTTTGGGTCAAAATTAGGGTTTTGGGACAAAAAAAGGGTTAGAATTAGGGTTAGTTTGGGTTAAAATTAGGGTTTTGGGTCAAAATTAGGGTATTGGGTTTAAAATAGGGTTTTGGTCAAAATAAGGGTTTAGGGTTTGAAATAGGGTTTTGAGTTTAAAATAGGCTTTTGGGTCAAAAATTGGGTTAGAATTAGGGTTTTGGGTAAAATTAGGGTTTCGGGTTAAATTAGGGTTTTGGGTTAAAATTAGGGTTTTGGGGCAAAATTAGGGTTTTCGGTCAAAATCAGGGTTTTGATTTAATAATTGGGTTTTGGGTCAAAAATAGGGTTAGAATTTGGGTTTTGGGTAAAATTAAGGTTTTGGGTCAAAAATAGGGTTTTGGGTTTAAAATAGGGTTTTGGGTCAAAAATAGGGTTAGAATTACGGTTTTAGGTAAAAATTAGGGTTTAGGGTTTGAAATAGGGTTTTGAATTTAAAATAGGGTTTGGGGTCAAAAATAAGGTTAGAATTAGGGTTTTGGGTAAAATTAGGGTTTGTGGTCAAAATTAGGGTTCTGGGTCAAATTTAGGATTTTGGGTCAAAATTACGGTTTAGGGTTTGAAATAGGATTTTGAGTTTAAAATAGGGTTTTGGGTAAAATTACGGTTTCGGTTTAAAATTAGGGTTTTGATTTAAAATTAGGGTTTTGGGTTAAAATTAGGGTTTCGATTTAAAAATTGGGGTTTGGGTCAAAAATAAGGTTAGAATTAGGGTTTTAGATAAAAACTAGGGTTTCGGGTCAAAATTAGGGTTTTGGGTCGAAATTAGGGTTTTGAGTTTAAAATAGGGTTTTGCGTCAAAAATAGGGTTAGAATAAGGGTAGTGGGTCTAATTGTGGTTTTGGTCAAAGTTAGGGTTAGGTCAAATTGAGCTTTTGGTCAAAATTAGGGTTTAGGGTTTGAAATAGGGTTTTAAGTTTAAAATAGGGTTTTGGCTCAAAAATAGGGTTAGAATTAGGGTTTTGGGTAAAAATAGGCTTTCGGATTAAAATTAGGGTCAAAACTAGGGTTTCGGGTAAAAATTAGGGTTTTGGGTCAAAATTAGGGTTTTGGGTCAAAAATAGGGTTAGAATTAGGGTTTTGGGTAAAAATTACGGTTTTGGGTTAAAATTAGGGTTTTGGGTCAAAATTAGGGTTTTGGGTTTAAAATAGGGTTTTCGGTCAAAATAAGGGTTTAGGGTTTGAAATAGGGTTTTGAGTTTAAAATAGGCTTTTGGGTCAAAAATTGGGTTAGAATTAGGGTTTTGGGTAAAATGAGTGTTTCGGTTTAAATTAGGGTTTTGGGTTAAAATTAGGGTTTTGGGGCAAAATTAGGGTTTTCGGTCAAAATCAGGGTTTTTGATTTAATAATTGGGTTTTGGGTCAAAAATAGGGTTAGAATTTGGGTTTTGGGTAAAATTAGGGTTTTGGGTCAAAAATAGGGTTTTGAGTTTAAAATAGGGTTTTGGGTCAAAAATAGGGTTAGAATTACGGTTTTAGGTAAAAATTAGGGTTTAGGGTCTAAATTAGGGTTTAGGGTTTGAAATAGGGTTTTGAATTTAAAATAGGGTTTGGGGTCAAAAATAAGGTTAGAATTAGGGTTTTGGGTAAAATTAGGGTTTGGTCAAAATTAGGGTTGGGTCAAAAGGTTTTGGGGTTAGGGTTTGGGTAAAATTAGGGTTTTGGGTCAAAATTAGGGTTTAGGGTTTGAAATAGGGTTTGAGTTTAAAATAGGGTTAGAATTAGGGTTTGGGTAAAAATAGGGTTTAGGGTCAAAACTAGGGTTAAATATGGTTTTGAAAACATTAGCATTTAGGTTCAAAATTAGGGTTTAGGGTTTGAAATAGGTTTTTGGTTAAAAATTAGGGTTTATGGTCAAAATTACGGTTTAGGGTTTGAAATAGGATTTTGAGTTTAAAATAGGGTTTTGGGTAAAATTACGGTTTCGGTTTAAAATTAGGGTTTTGATTTAAAATTAGGGTTTTGGGTTAAAATTAGGGTTTCGATTTAAAAATTGGGGTTTGGGTCAAAAATAAGGTTAGAATTAGGGTTTTAGATAAAAACTAGGGTTTAGGGTCAAAATTAGGGTTTTGGGTCTAAATTAGGGTTTTGAGTTTAAAATAGGGTTTTGGGTCAAAAATAGGGTTAGAATAAGGGTTATGGGTCAAATTGTGGTTTTCGGGTCAAAGTTAGGGTTCTGGGTCAAATTGAGCTTTTCTGGTCAAAATTAGGGTTTAGGGTTTGAAATAGGGTTTTAAGTTTAAAATAGGGTTTTGGCTCAAAAATAGGGTTAGAATTAGGGTTTTGGGTAAAAATAGGCTTTCGAATTAAAATTAGGGTCAAAACTAGGGTTTCGGGTAAAAATTAGGGTTTTGGGTCAAAATTAGGGTTTTGGGTCAAAAATAGGGTTAGAATTAGGGTTTTGGGTTAAAATTAGGGTTTTGGGTCAAAATTAGGGTTTTGGGTTTAAAATAGGGTTTTTGGTCAAAATAAGGGTTTAGGGTTTGAAATAGGGTTTTGAGTTTAAAATAGGCTTTTGGGTCAAAAATTGGGTTAGAATTAGGGTTTTGGGTAAAATTAGGGTTTCGGGTTAAATTAGGGTTTTGGGTTAAAATTAGGGTTTTGGGGCAAAATTAGGGTTTTCGGTCAAAATCAGGGTTTTGATTTAATAATTGGGTTTTGGGTCAAAAATAGGGTTAGAATTTGGGTTTTGGGTAAAATTAAGGTTTTGGGTCAAAAATAGGGTTTTGGGTTTAAAATAGGGTTTTGGGTCAAAAATAGGGTTAGAATTACGGTTTTAGGTAAAAATTAGGGTTTAGGGTTTGAAATAGGGTTTTGAATTTAAAATAGGGTTTGGGGTCAAAAATAAGGTTAGAATTAGGGTTTTGGGTAAAATTAGGGTTTCGGGTCAAAATTAGGGTTCTGGGTCAAATTTAGGATTTTGGGTCAAAATTACGGTTTAGGGTTTGAAATAGGATTTTGAGTTTAAAATAGGGTTTTGGGTAAAATTACGGTTTCGGTTTAAAATTAGGGTTTTGATTTAAAATTAGGGTTTTGGGTTAAAATTAGGGTTTCGATTTAAAAATTGGGGTTTGGGTCAAAAATAAGGTTAGAATTAGGGTTTTAGATAAAAACTAGGGTTTCGGGTCAAAATTAGGGTTTTGGGTCCAAATTAGGGTTTTGAGTTTAAAATAGGGTTTTGCGTCAAAAATAGGGTTAGAATAAGGGTTAGGTCAAATTGTGGTTTTGGTCAAAGTTAGGGTTAGGTCAAATTGAGCTTTTCGGGTCAAAATTAGGGTTTAGGGTTTGAAATAGGGTTTTAAGTTTAAAATAGGGTTTTGGCTCAAAAATAGGGTTAGAATTAGGGTTTTGGGTAAAAATAGGCTTTCGGATTAAAATTAGGGTCAAAACTAGGGTTTCGGGTAAAAATTAGGGTTTTGGGTCAAAATTAGGGTTTTGGGTCAAAAATAGGGTTAGAATTAGGGTTTTGGGTAAAAATTACGGTTTTGGGTTAAAATTAGGGTTTTGGGTCAAAATTAGGGTTTTGGGTTTAAAATAGGGTTTTCGGTCAAAATAAGGGTTTAGGGTTTGAAATAGGGTTTTGAGTTTAAAATAGGCTTTTGGGTCAAAAATTGGGTTAGAATTAGGGTTTTGGGTAAAATTAGGGTTTCGGATTAAATTAGGGTTTTGGGTTAAAATTAGGGTTTTGGGGCAAAATTAGGGTTTTCGGTCAAAATCAGGGTTTTGATTTAATAATTGGGTTTTGGGTCAAAAATAGGGTTAGAATTTGGGTTTTGGGTAAAATTAGGGTTTTGGGTCAAAAATAGGGTTTTGAGTTTAAAATAGGGTTTTGGGTCAAAAATAGGGTTAGAATTACGGTTTTAGGTAAAAATTAGGGTTTAGGGTCTAAATTAGGGTTTAGGGTTTGAAATAGGGTTTTGAATTTAAAATAGGGTTTGGGGTCAAAAATAAGGTTAGAATTAGGGTTTTGGGTAAAATTAGGGTTTCGGGTCAAAATTAGGGTTCTGGGTCAAATTTAGGATTTTGGGTCAAAATTAGGGTTTAGGGTTTGAAATAGGGTTTTGAGTTTAAAATAGGGTTAGAATTAGGGTTTTGGGTCAAAATTAGGGTGTTGGGTCAAAATTAGGGTTTTAGAAAATAGGTAGGTTTTTGATAAATTAGGTTTTGGGTCAAAAAAGGGTAGGTTAGGGTTAGGAAATAGGGTGAAAGGGAGAAAGGAAATAAGAAAATAAAAACAATTAGGGTTTAGGGTTTGAAATAGGGTTTTGGGTAAAAATTAGGGTTTATGGTCAAAATTACGGTTTAGGGTTTGAAATAGGATTTTGAGTTTAAAATAGGGTTTTGGGTAAAATTAGGGTTTCGGTTTAAAATTAGGGTTTTGATTTAAAATTAGGGTTTTGGGTTAAAATTAGGGTTTCGATTTAAAAATTGGGGTTTGGGTCAAAAATAAGGTTAGAATTAGGGTTTTAGATAAAAACTAGGGTTTCGGGTCAAAATTAGGGTTTTGGGTCGAAATTAGGGTTTTGAGTTTAAAATAGGGTTTTGGGTCAAAAATAGGGTTAGAATAAGGGTTCTGGGTCAAATTGTGGTTTTCGGGTCAAAGTTAGGGTTCTGGGTCAAATTGAGCTTTTCGGGTCAAAATTAGGGTTTAGGGTTTGAAATAGGGTTTTAAGTTTAAAATAGGGTTTTGGCTCAAAAATAGGGTTAGAATTAGGGTTTTGGGTAAAAATAGGCTTTCGAATTAAAATTAGGGTCAAAACTAGGGTTTCGGGTAAAAATTAGGGTTTTGGGTCAAAATTAGGGTTTTGGGTCAAAAATAGGGTTAGAATTAGGGTTTTGGGTTAAAATTAGGGTTTTGGGTCAAAATTAGGGTTTTGGGTTTAAAATAGGGTTTTTGGTCAAAATAAGGGTTTAGGGTTTGAAATAGGGTTTTGAGTTTAAAATAGGCTTTTGGGTCAAAAATTGGGTTAGAATTAGGGTTTTGGGTAAAATTAGGGTTTGGTGTTATATTAGGGTTTTGGGTTAAAATTAGTGTTTTGGGGCAAAATTAGGGTTTTCGGTCAAAATCAGGGTTTTGATTTAATAATTGGGTTTTGGGTCAAAAATAGGGTTAGAATTTGGGTTTTGGGTAAAATTAAGGTTTTGGGTCAAAAATAGGGTTTTGGGTTTAAAATAGGGTTTTGGGTCAAAAATAGGGTTAGAATTACGGTTTTAGGTAAAAATTAGGGTTTAGGGTTTGAAATAGGGTTTTGAATTTAAAATAGGGTTTGGGGTCAAAATAAGGTTAGAATTAGGGTTTTGGGTAAAATTAGGGTTTCGGGTCAAAATTAGGGTTCTGGGTCAAATTTAGGATTTTGGGTCAAAATTACGGTTTAGGGTTTGAAATAGGATTTTGAGTTTAAAATAGGGTTTTGGGTAAAATTACGGTTTCGGTTTAAAATTAGGGTTTTGATTTAAAATTAGGGTTTTGGGTTAAAATTAGGGTTTCGATTTAAAAATTGGGGTTTGGGTCAAAAATAAGGTTAGAATTAGGGTTTTAGATAAAAACTAGGGTTTCGGGTCAAAATTAGGGTTTTGGGTGTAAATTAGGGTTTTGTGTTTACATTAGGGTTTTGCGTCAAAAATAGGGTTAGAATAAGGGTTGGGTCAAATTGTGGTTTTGGTCAAAGTTAGGGTTAGGTCAAATTGAGCTTTTGGTCAAAATTAGGGTTTAGGGTTTGAAATAGGGTTTTAAGTTTAAAATAGGGTTTTGGCTCAAAAATAGGGTTAGAATTAGGGTTTTGGGTAAAAATAGGCTTTCGGATTAAAATTAGGGTCAAAACTAGGGTTTTGGGTAAAAATTAGGGTTTTGGGTCAAAATTAGGGTTTTGGGTCAAAAATAGGGTTAGAATTAGGGTTTTGGGTAAAAATTAGGGTTTTGGGTCAAAATTAGGGTTTTGGGTTTAAAATAGGGTTTTTGGTCAAAATAAGGGTTTAGGGTTTGAAATAGGGTTTTGAGTTTAAAATAGTCTTTTGGGTCAAAAATTGGGTTAGAATTAGGGTTTTGGTTAAAATTAGGGTTTGGGTTAAATTAGGGTTTTGGGTTAAAATTAGGGTTTTGGGGCAAAATTAGGGTTTTCGGTCAAAATCAGGGTTTTGATTTAATAATTGGGTTTTGGGTCAAAAATAGGGTTAGAATTTGGGTTTTGGGTAAAATTAGGGTTTTGGGTCAAAAATAGGGTTTTGAGTTTAAAATAGGGTTTTGGGTCAAAAATAGGGTTAGAATTACGGTTTTAGGTCAAAATTAGGGTTTAGGGTTTGAAATAGGGTAGGGTTTGAATTTAAAATAGGGTTTGGGGTCAAAAATAAGGTTAGAATTAGGGTTTTGGGTAAAATTAGGGTTTGGTCAAAATTAGGGTTAGGTCAAATTTAGGATTTTGGGTCAAAATTAGGGTTTAGGGTTTGAAATAGGATTTTGAGTTTAAAATAGGGTTTTGGGTAAAATTAGGGTTTGGGTTTAAAATTAGGGTTTTGATTTAAAATTAGGGTTTTGGGTTAAAATTAGGGTTTCGATTTAAAAATTAGGGTTTGGGTCAAAAATAAGGTTAGAATTAGGGTTTTAGGTAAAAACTAGGGTTTTGGTCAAAATTAGGGTTTTGGGTTTGAAATTAGGGTTTTGAGTTTAAAATAGGGTTTTGGGTCAAAAATAGGGTTAGAATAAGGGTTGAGGTCAAATTAGGGTTTTGGTCAAAGTTAGGGTTAGGTCAAATTGAGGTTTTCGGGTCAAAATTAGGGTTTAGGGTTTGAAATAGGGTTTTAAGTTTAAAATAGGGTTTTGGCTCAAAAATAGGGTTAGAATTAGGGTTTTGGGTAATAATTAGGTTTCGTATTAAAATTAGGGGTCAAAACTAGGTTTCGGGTCAAAATTAGGGTTTTGGGTCAAAATTAGGGTTTTGGGTAAAAAATAGGGTTATAATTAGGGATTAGGGTAAAAATTAGGGTTTTGGGTTAAAATTAGGGTTTTGGTGCAAAATTAGGGTTTTGGGTTAAAAAGGTTTTGGTCAAAATAAGGGTTTAGGGTTTGAAATAGGGTTTTGAGTTTAAAATAGGGTTTTGGGTCAAAAATTGGGTTAGAATTAGGGTTTTGGGTAAAATTAGGGTTTGGGACTAAATTAGGGTTTTGGGTTAAAATTAGGGTTTTGGGGCAAAATTAGGGTTTTGGGTCAAAAATAGGGTTTTGATTTAATAATTGGGTTTTGGGTCAAAAATAGGGTTAGAATTTGGGTTTTGGGTAAAATTAGGGTTTTGGGTCAAAAATAGGGTTTTGAGTTTAAAATAGGGTTTTGGGTCAAAAATAGGGTTAGAATTACGGTTTTAGGTAAAAATTAGGGTTTAGGGTCAAAATTAGGGTTTAGGGTTTGAAATAGGGTTTTGAATTTAAAATAGGGTTTGGGGTCAAAAATAAGGTTAGAATTAGGGTTTTGGGTAAAATTAGGGTTTCGGGTCAAAATTAGGGTTCTGGGTCAAATTTAGGATTTTGGGTCAAAATTAGGGTTTAGGGTTTGAAATAGGGTTTTGAGTTTAAAATAGGGTTAGAATTAGGGTTTTGGGTCAAAAATAGGGTTTAGGGTCAAAACTAGGGTTAGAAATATGGTTTTTGATAAACTTTAGGATTTAGGGTCAAAATTAGGGTTTAGGGTTTGAAATAGGGTTTTGGGTAAAAATTAGGGTTTATGGTCAAAATTACGGTTTAGGGTTTGAAATAGGATTTTGAGTTTAAAATAGGATTTTGGGTCAAATTGTGGTTTTCGGGTCAAAGTTAGGGTTTTGATTTAAAATTAGTTTTTTTGGTTAAAATTAGGGTTTCGATTTAAAAATTGGGGTTTGGGTCAAAAATAAGGTTAGAATTAAGGTTTTAGATAAAAATTAGGGTTTATGGTCAAAATTACGGTTTTGGGTCGAAATTAGGGTTTTGAGTTTAAAATAGGGTTTTGGGTCAAAAATAGGGTTAGAATAAGGGTTCTGGGTCAAATTGTGGTTTTCGGGTCAAAGTTAGGGTTCTGGGTCAAATTGAGCTTTTCGGGTCAAAATTAGGGTTTAGGGTTTGAAATAGGGTTTTAAGTTTAAAATAGGGTTTTGGCTCAAAAATAGGGTTAGAATTAGGGTTTTGGGTAAAAATAGGCTTTCGAATTAAAATTAGGGTCAAAACTAGGGTTTCGGGTAAAAATTAGGGTTTTGGGTCAAAATTAGGGTTTTGGGTCAAAAATAGGGTTAGAATTAGGGTTTTGGGTCAAAAATAGGGTTAGAATTAGGGTTTTGGGTCAAAATTAGGGTTTTGGGTTTAAAATAGGGTTTTTGGTCAAAATAAGGGTTTAGGGTTTGAAATAGGGTTTTGAGTTTAAAATAGGCTTTTGGGTCAAAAATTGGGTTAGAATTAGGGTTTTGGGTAAAATTAGGGTTTCGGGTTAAATTAGGGTTTTGGGTTAAAATTAGGGTTTTGGGGCAAAATTAGGGTTTTCGGTCAAAATCAGGGTTTTGATTTAATAATTGGGTTTTGGGTCAAAAATAGGGTTAGAATTTGGGTTTTGGGTAAAATTAAGGTTTTGGGTCAAAAATAGGGTTTTGGGTTTAAAATAGGGTTTTGGGTCAAAAATAGGGTTAGAATTACGGTTTTAGGTAAAAATTAGGGTTTAGGGTTTGAAATAGGGTTTTGAATTTAAAATAGGGTTTGGGGTCAAAAATAAGGTTAGAATTAGGGTTTTGGGTAAAATTAGGGTTTCGGGTCAAAATTAGGGTTCTGGGTCAAATTTAGGATTTTGGGTCAAAATTACGGTTTAGGGTTTGAAATAGGATTTTGAGTTTAAAATAGGGTTTTGGGTAAAATTACGGTTTCGGTTTAAAATTAGGGTTTTGATTTAAAATTAGGGTTTTGGGTTAAAATTAGGGTTTCGATTTAAAAATTGGGGTTTGGGTCAAAAATAAGGTTAGAATTAGGGTTTTAGATAAAAACTAGGGTTTGGGTCAAAATTAGGGTTTTGGGTGAAATTAGGGTTTTGAGTTTAAAATAGGGTTTTGCGTCAAAAATAGGGTTAGAATAAGGGTTAGGTCAAATTGTGGTTTTTGGTCAAAGTTAGGGTTTAGGTCAAATTGAGCTTTTGGTCAAAATTAGGGTTTAGGGTTTGAAATAGGGTTTTAAGTTTAAAATAGGGTTTTGGCTCAAAAATAGGGTTAGAATTAGGGTTTTGGGTAAAAATAGGCTTTCGGATTAAAATTAGGGTCAAAACTAGGGTTTCGGGTAAAAATTAGGGTTTTGGGTCAAAATTAGGGTTTTGGGTCAAAAATAGGGTTAGAATTAGGGTTTTGGGTAAAAATTACGGTTTTGGGTTAAAATTAGGGTTTTGGGTCAAAATTAGGGTTTTGGGTTTAAAATAGGGTTTTCGGTCAAAATAAGGGTTTAGGGTTTGAAATAGGGTTTTGAGTTTAAAATAGGCTTTTGGGTCAAAAATTGGGTTAGAATTAGGGTTTTGGGTAAAATTAGGGTTTCGGATTAAATTAGGGTTTTGGGTTAAAATTAGGGTTTTGGGGCAAAATTAGGGTTTTCGGTCAAAATCTGGGTTTTGATTTAATAATTGGGTTTTGGGTCAAAAATAGGGTTAGAATTTGGGTTTTGGGTAAAATTAGGGTTTTGGGTCAAAAATAGGGTTTTGAGTTTAAAATAGGGTTTTGGGTCAAAAATAGGGTTAGACTTACGGTTTTAGGTAAAAATTAGGGTTTATGGTCTAAATTAGGGTTTAGGGTTTGAAATAGGGTTTTGAATTTAAAATAGGGTTTGGGGTCCAACATCTGGTTAGACTTATGGTTTTGGGTAACATGTGGGTTTCGGGTGTAAATTAGGGTTCTGGGTCATATTTAGGATTTTGGGTCAAAATTAGGGTTTAGGGTTTGAAATAGGGTTTTGAGTTTAAAATAGGGTTAGAATTAGGGTTTTGGGTCAAAAATAGGGTTTAGGGTCAAAACTAGGGTTAGAAATATGGTTTTTGATAAACTTTAGGATTTAGGGTCAAAATTAGGGTTTAGGGTTTGAAATATGGTTGTGTAAAATTAGGGTTTATGGTCAAAATTACGGTTTAGGGTTTGAAATAGGATTTTGAGTTTAAAATAGGGTTTTGGGTAAAATTACGGTTTCGGTTTAAAATTAGGGTTTTGATTTAAAATTAGGGTTTTGGGTTAAAATTAGGGTTTCGATTTAAAAATTGGGGTTTGGGTCAAAAATAAGGTTAGAATTAAGGTTTTAGATAAAAACTAGGGTTTCGGGTCAAAATTAGGGTTTTGGGTCGAAATTAGGGTTTTGAGTTTAAAATAGGGTTTTGGGTCAAAAATAGGGTTAGAATAAGGGTTATGGGTCAAATTGTGGTTTTCGGGTCAAAGTTAGGGTTCTGGGTCAAATTGAGCTTTTCGGGTCAAAATTAGGGTTTAGGGTTTGAAATAGGGTTTTAAGTTTAAAATAGGGTTTTGGCACAAAAATAGGGTTAGAATTAGGGTTTTGGGTAAAAATAGGCTTTCGAATTAAAATTAGGGTCAAAACTAGGGTTTCGGGTAAAAATTAGGGTTTTGGGTCAAAATTAGGGTTTTGGGTCAAAAATAGGGTTAGAATTAGGGTTTTGGGTTAAAATTAGGGTTTTGGTCAAAATTAGGGTTTTGGGTTTAAAATAGGGTTTTTGGTCAAAATAAGGGTTTAGGGTTTGAAATAGGGTTTTGAGTTTAAAATAGGCTTTTGGGTCAAAAATTGGGTTAGAATTAGGGTTTTGGGTAAAAGTTCGGGTTAAATTAGGGTTTTGGGTTAAAATTAGGGTTTTGGGGCAAAATTAGGGTTTTCGGTCAAAATCAGGGTTTTGATTTAATAATTGGGTTTTGGGTCAAAAATAGGGTTAGAATTTGGGTTTTGGGTAAAATTAAGGTTTTGGGTCAAAAATAGGGTTTTGGGTTTAAAATAGGGTTTTGGGTCAAAAATAGGGTTAGAATTACGGTTTTAGGTAAAAATTAGGGTTTAGGGTTTGAAATAGGGTTTTGAATTTAAAATAGGGTTTGGGGTCAAAAATAAGGTTAGAATTAGGGTTTTGGGTAAAATTAGGGTTTGGTCAAAATTAGGGTTTAGGTCAAATTTAGGATTTTGGGTCAAAATTACGGTTTAGGGTTTGAAATAGGATTTTGAGTTTAAAATAGGGTTTTGGGTAAAATTACGGTTTCGGTTTAAAATTAGGGTTTTGATTTAAAATTAGGGTTTTGGGTTAAAATTAGGGTTTCGATTTAAAAATTGGGGTTTGGGTCAAAAATAAGGTTAGAATTAGGGTTTTAGATAAAAACTAGGGTTTGGTCAAAATTAGGGTTTTGGGTGAAATTAGGGTTTTGAGTTTAAAATAGGGTTTTGCGTCAAAAATAGGGTTAGAATAAGGGTTGGGTCAAATTGTGGTTTTGGTCAAAGTTAGGGTTGGGTCAAATTGAGCATTTCGGGTCAAAATTAGGGTTTAGGGTTTGAAATAGGGTTTTAAGTTTAAAATAGGGTTTTGGCTCAAAAATAGGGTTAGAATTAGGGTTTTGGGTAAAAATAGGCTTTATGATTAAAATTAGGGTCAAAACTAGGGTTTCGGGTAAAAATTAGGGTTTTGGGTCAAAATTAGGGTTTTGGGTCAAAAATAGGGTTAGAATTAGGGTTTTGGGTAAAAATTACGGTTTTGGGTTAAAATTAGGGTTTTGGGTCAAAATTAGGGTTTTGGGTTTAAAATAGGGTTTTCGGTCAAAATAAGGGTTTAGGGTTTGAAATAGGGTTTTGAGTTTAAAATAGGCTTTTGGGTCAAAAATTGGGTTAGAATTAGGGTTTTGGGTAAAATTAGGGTTTCGGGTTAAATTGGGGTTTTGGGTTAAAATTAGGGTTTTGGGGTAAAATTAGGGTTTTCGGTCAAAATCTGGGTTTTGATTTAATAATTGGGTTTTGGGTCAAAAATAGGGTTAGAATTAGGGTTTTGGGTAAAATTAGGGTTTTGGGTCAAAAATAGGGTTTTGAGTTTAAAATAGGGTTTTGGGTCAAAAATAGGGTTAGAATTACGGTTTTAGGTAAAAATTAGGGTTTAGGGTCTAAATTAGGGTTTAGGGTTTGAAATAGGGTTTTGAATTTAAAATAGGGTTTGGGGTCAAAAATAAGGTTAGAATTAGGGTTTTGGGTAAAATTAGGGTTTCGGGTCAAAATTAGGGCTTAGGTCAAATTTAGGATTTTGGGTCAAAATTAGGGTTTAGGGTTTGAAATAGGGTTTTGAGTTTAAAATAGGGTTAGAATTAGGGTTTTGGGTCAAAAATAGGGTTTAGGGTCAAAACTAGGGTTAGAAATATGGTTTTTGATAAACTTTAGGATTTAGGGTCAAAATTAGGGTTTAGGGTTTGAAATAGGGTTTTGGGTAAAAATTAGGGTTTATGGTCAAAATTACGGTTTAGGGTTTGAAATAGGATTTTGAGTTTAAAATAGGGTTTTGGGTAAAATTACGGTTTCGGTTTAAAATTAGGGTTTTGATTTAAAATTAGGGTTTTGGGTTAAAATTAGGGTTTCGATTTAAAAATTGGGGTTTGGGTCAAAAATAAGGTTAGAATTAGGGTTTTAGATAAAAACTAGGGTTTGGGTCAAAATTAGGGTTTTGGGTGAAATTAGGGTTTTGAGTTTAAAATAGGGTTTTGGGTCAAAAATAGGGTTAGAATAAGGGTTGGGTCAAATTGTGGTTTTGGTCAAAGTTAGGGTTTGGGTCAAATTGAGCTTTTGGGTCAAAATTAGGGTTTAGGGTTTGAAATAGGGTTTTAAGTTTAAAATAGGGTTTTGGCACAAAAATAGGGTTAGAATTAGGGTTTTGGGTAAAAATAGGCTTTGAATTAAAATGGGTCAACTAGGGGTAAAACTAGGGTTTTGGGTAAAATTAGGGTTTTGGGTCAAAAATTAGGGTTGGTCAGGTTAAAATTAGGGTTTTGGGTTAAAATTAGGGTTTTGGGTCAAAATTAGGGTTTTGGGTTTAAAATAGGGTTTTGGTCAAAATAAGGGTTTAGGGTTTGAAATAGGGTTTTGAGTTTAAAATAGGCTTTTGGGTCAAAAATTGGGTTAGAATTAGGGTTTTGGGTAAAATTAGGGTTTCGGGTTAAATTAGGGTTTTGGGTTAAAATTAGGGTTTTGGGGCAAAATTAGGGTTTTCGGTCAAAATCAGGGTTTTGATTTAATAATTGGGTTTTGGGTCAAAAATAGGGTTAGAATTTGGGTTTTGGGTAAAATTAAGGTTTTGGGTCAAAAATAGGGTTTTGGGTTTAAAATAGGGTTTTGGGTCAAAAATAGGGTTAGAATTACGGTTTTAGGTAAAAATTAGGGTTTAGGGTTTGAAATAGGGTTTTGAATTTAAAATAGGGTTTGGGGTCAAAAATAAGGTTAGAATTAGGGTTTTGGGTAAAATTAGGGTTTGGTCAAAATTAGGGTTCGGGTCAAATTTAGGATTTTGGGTCAAAATTACGGTTTAGGGTTTGAAATAGGATTTTGAGTTTAAAATAGGGTTTTGGGTAAAATTACGGTTTCGGTTTAAAATTAGGGTTTTGATTTAAAATTAGGGTTTTGGGTTAAAATTAGGGTTTCGATTTAAAAATTGGGGTTTGGGTCAAAAATAAGGTTAGAATTAGGGTTTTAGATAAAAACTAGGGTTTAGGGTCAAAATTAGGGTTTTGGGTCGAAATTAGGGTTTTGAGTTTAATATAGGGTTTTGGGTCAAAAATAGGGTTAGAATAAGGGTTGTGGGTCAAATTTTGGTTTTAGGGTCTAAGTTAGGGTTTAGGTCAAATTGAGCTTTTGGGTCAAAATTAGGGTTTAGGGTTTGAAATAGGGTTTTAAGTTTAAAATAGGGTTTTGGCTCAAAAATAGGGTTAGAATTAGGGTTTTGGGTAAAAATAGGCTTTCGGATTAAAATTAGGGTCAAAACTAGGGTTTCGGGTAAAAATTAGGGTTTTGGGTCAAAATTAGGGTTTTGGGTCAAAAATAGGGTTAGAATTAGGGTTTTGGGTAAAAATTACGGTTTTGGGTTAAAATTAGGGTTTTGGGTCAAAATTAGGGTTTTGGGTTTAAAATAGGGTTTTCGGTCAAAATAAGGGTTTAGGGTTTGAAATAGGGTTTTGAGTTTAAAATAGGCTTTTGGGTCAAAAATTGGGTTAGAATTAGGGTTTTGGGTAAAATTAGGGTTTCGGGTTAAATTAGGGTTTTGGGTTAGAATTAGGGTTTTCGGTCAAAATCAGGGTTTTGATTTAATAATTGGGTTTTGGGTCAAAAATAGGGTTAGAATTTGGGTTTTGGGTAAAATTAGGGTTTTGGGTCAAAAATAGGGTTTTGAGTTTAAAATAGGGTTCTGGGTCAAAATAGGGTTAGAATTACGGTTTTAGGTCAAAATTAGGGTTTAGGGTTTGAAATAGGGTTTTGAATTTAAAGTAGGGTTTGGGGTCAAAATTAAGGTTAGAATTAGGGTTTTGGGTAAAATTAGGGTTTCGGGTCAAAATTAGGGTTCTGGGTCAAATTTAGGATTTTGGGTCAAAATTAGGGTTTAGGGTTTGAAATAGGGTTTTGAGTTTAAAATAGGGTTTTGGGTAAAATTACGGTTTCGGTTTAAAATTAGGGTTTTGATTTAAAATTAGGGTTTTGGGTTAAAATTAGGGTTTCGATTTAAAAATTGGGGTTTGGGTCAAAAATAAGGTTAGAATTAGGGTTTTAGATAAAAACTAGGGTTTAGGGTCAAAATTAGGGTTTTGGGTCGAAATTAGGGTTTTGAGTTTAAAATAGGGTTTTTTGGTCAAAAATAGGGTTAGAATAAGGGTTTGGGTAAAAATTGTGGTTTTGGGTCAAAGTTAGGGTTTAGGGTCAAATTGTTTGGTCAAAGTTAGGGTTTAGGGTTTGAAATAGGGTTTTAAGTTTAAAATAGGGTTTTGGCTCAAAAATAGGGTTAGAATTAGGGTTTTGGGTAAAAATAGGGTTTCGGATTAAAATTAGGGTCAAAACTAGGGTTTCGGGTAAAAATTAGGGTTTTGGGTCAAAATTAGGGTTTTGGGTCAAAAATAGGGTTAGAATTAGGGTTTTGGGTAAAAATTAGGGTTTTGGGTTAAAATTAGGGTTTTGGGTCAAAATTAGGGTTTTGGGTTTAAAATAGGGTTTTCGGTCAAAATAAGGGTTTAGGGTTTGAAATAGGGTTTTGAGTTTAAAATAGGCTTTTGGGTCAAAAATTGGGTTAGAATTAGGGTTTTGGGTAAAATTAGGGTTTCGGATTAAATTAGGGTTTTGGGTTAAAATTAGGGTTTTGGGGCAAAATTAGGGTTTTCGGTCAAAATCAGGGTTTTTGATTTAATAATTGGGTTTTGGGTCAAAAATAGGGTTAGAATTTGGGTTTTGGGTAAAATTAGGGTTTTGGGTCAAAAATAGGGTTTTGAGTTTAAAATAGGGTTTTGGGTCAAAAATAGGGTTAGAATTACGGTTTTAGGTAAAAATTAGGGTTTAGGGTCTAAATTAGGGTTTAGGGTTTGAAATAGGGTTTTGAATTTAAAATAGGGTTTGGGGTCAAAAATAAGGTTAGAATTAGGGTTTTGGGTAAAATTAGGGTTTCGGGTCAAAATTAGGGTTCTGGGTCAAATTTAGGATTTTGGGTCAAAATTAGGGTTTAGGGTTTGAAATAGGGTTTTGAGTTTAAAATAGGGTTAGAATTAGGGTTTTGGGTCAAAAATAGGGTTTAGGGTCAAAACTAGGGTTAGAAATATGGTTTTTGATAAACTTTAGGATTTAGGGTCAAAATTAGGGTTTAGGGTTTGAAATAGGGTTTTGGGTAAAAATTAGGGTTTATGGTCAAAATTACGGTTTAGGGTTTGAAATAGGATTTTGAGTTTAAAATAGGGTTTTGGGTAAAATTACGGTTTCGGTTTAAAATTAGGGTTTTGATTTAAAATTAGGGTTTTGGGTTAAAATTAGGGTTTCGATTTAAAAATTGGGGTTTGGGTCAAAAATAAGGTTAGAATTAGGGTTTTAGATAAAAACTAGGGTTTCGGGTCAAAATTAGGGTTTTGGGTCGAAATTAGGGTTTTGAGTTTAAAATAGGGTTTTGGGTCAAAAATAGGGTTAGAATAAGGGTTCTGGGTCAAATTGTGGTTTTCGGGTCAAAGTTAGGGTTCTGGGTCAAATTGAGCTTTTCGGGTCAAAATTAGGGTTTAGGGTTTGAAATAGGGTTTTAAGTTTAAAATAGGGTTTTGGCTCAAAAATAGGGTTAGAATTAGGGTTTTGGGTAAAAATAGGCTTTCGAATTAAAATTAGGGTCAAAACTAGGGTTTCGGGTAAAAATTAGGGTTTTGGGTCAAAATTAGGGTTTTGGGTCAAAAATAGGGTTAGAATTAGGGTTTTGGGTTAAAATTAGGGTTTTGGGTCAAAATTAGGGTTTTGGGTTTAAAATAGGGTTTTTGGTCAAAATAAGGGTTTAGGGTTTGAAATAGGGTTTTGAGTTTAAAATAGGCTTTTGGGTCAAAAATTGGGTTAGAATTAGGGTTTTGGGTAAAATTAGGGTTTCGGGTTAAATTAGGGTTTTGGGTTAAAATTAGGGTTTTGGGGCAAAATTAGGGTTTTCGGTCAAAATCAGGGTTTTGATTTAATAATTGGGTTTTGGGTCAAAAATAGGGTTAGAATTTGGGTTTTGGGTAAAATTAAGGTTTTGGGTCAAAAATAGGGTTTTGGGTTTAAAATAGGGTTTTGGGTCAAAAATAGGGTTAGAATTACGGTTTTAGGTAAAAATTAGGGTTTAGGGTTTGAAATAGGGTTTTGAATTTAAAATAGGGTTTGGGGTCAAAAATAAGGTTAGAATTAGGGTTTTGGGTAAAATTAGGGTTTCGGTCAAAATTAGGGTTAGGTCAAATTTAGGATTTTGGGTCAAAATTACGGTTTAGGGTTTGAAATAGGATTTTGAGTTTAAAATAGGGTTTTGGGTAAAATTACGGTTTCGGTTTAAAATTAGGGTTTTGATTTAAAATTAGGGTTTTGGGTTAAAATTAGGGTTTCGATTTAAAAATTGGGGTTTGGGTCAAAAATAAGGTTAGAATTAGGGTTTTAGATAAAAACTAGGGTTTGGTCAAAATTAGGGTTTTGGGTGAAATTAGGGTTTTGAGTTTAAAATAGGGTTTTGCGTCAAAAATAGGGTTAGAATAAGGGTTTGGGTCAAATTGTGGTTTTCGGTCAAAGTTAGGGTTAGGTCAAATTGAGCTTTTGGTCAAAATTAGGGTATAGGGTTAGAAATAGGGTTTTAAGTTTAAAATAGGGTTTTGGCTCAAAAATAGGGTTAGAATTAGGGTTTTGGGTAAAAATAGGCTATCTGATTAAAATTAGGGTCAAAACTAGGGTTTCGGGTAAAAATTAGGGTTTTGGGTCAAAATTAGGGTTTTGGGTCAAAAATAGGGTTAGAATTAGGGTTTTGGGTAAAAATTACGGTTTTGGGTTAAAATTAGGGTTTTGGGTCAAAATTAGGGTTTTGGGTTTAAAATAGGGTTTTCGGTCAAAATAAGGGTTTAGGGTTTGAAATAGGGTTTTGAGTTTAAAATAGGCTTTTGGGTCAAAAATTGGGTTAGAATTAGGGTTTTGGGTAAAATTAGGGTTTCGGATTAAATTAGGGTTTTGGGTTAAAATTAGGGTTTTGGGGCAAAATTAGGGTTTTCGGTCAAAATCAGGGTTTTTGATTTAATAATTGGGTTTTGGGTCAAAAATAGGGTTAGAATTTGGGTTTTGGGTAAAATTAGGGTTTTGGGTCAAAAATAGGGTTTTGAGTTTAAAATAGGGTTTTGGGTCAAAAATAGGGTTAGAATTACGGTTTTAGGTAAAAATTAGGGTTTAGGGTCTAAATTAGGGTTTAGGGTTTGAAATAGGGTTTTGAATTTAAAATAGGGTTTGGGGTCAAAAATAAGGTTAGAATTAGGGTTTTGGGTAAAATTAGGGTTTCGGGTCAAAATTAGGGTTCTGGGTCATATTTAGGATTTTGGGTCAAAATTAGGGTTTAGGGTTTGAAATAGGGTTTTGAGTTTAAAATAGGGTTAGAATTAGGGTTTTGGGTCAAAAATAGGGTTTAGGGTCAAAACTAGGGTTAGAAATATGGTTTTTGATAAACTTTAGGATTTAGGGTCAAAATTAGGGTTTAGGGTTTGAAATAGGGTTTTGGGTAAAAATTAGGGTTTATGGTCAAAATTACGGTTTAGGGTTTGAAATAGGATTTTGAGTTTAAAATAGGGTTTTGGGTAAAATTACTGTCTCGTATTAAAATTAGTGTTTTGATTTAAAATTAGTGTTTTGGGTTAAAATTAGGGTTTCGATTTAAAAATTGGGGTTTGGGTCAAAAATAAGGTTAGAATTAAGGTTTTAGATAAAAACTAGGGTTTGGGTCAAAATTAGGGTTTTGGGTGAAATTAGGGTTTTGAGTTTAAAATAGGGTTTTGGGTCAAAAATAGGGTTAGAATAAGGGTTTTGGGTCAAATTGTGGTTTTGGTCAAAGTTAGGGTTAGGTCAAATTGAGCTTTTTGGTCAAAATTAGGGTTTAGGGTTTGAAATAGGGTTTTAAGTTTAAAATAGGGTTTTGGCACAAAAATAGGGTTAGAATTAGGGTTTTGGGTAAAAATAGGCTTTAATTAAAATTAGGGTCAAAATTAGGGTTTGGGGTAAAATTAAGGGTTTTGGGTCAAAATTAGGGTTTTGGGTCAAAAATAGGGTTAGAATTAGGTTTAAAATTAGGGTTTTGGGTCAAAATTAGGGTTTTGGGTTTAAAATAGGGTTTTGGTCAAAATAAGGGTTTAGGGTTTGAAATAGGGTTTTGAGTTTAAAATAGGCTTTTGGGTCAAAAATTGGGTTAGAATTAGGGTTTTGGGTAAAATTAGGGTTTCGGGTTAAATTAGGGTTTTGGGTTAAAATTAGGGTTTTGGGGCAAAATTAGGGTTTTCGGTCAAAATCAGGGTTTTGATTTAATAATTGGGTTTTGGGTCAAAAATAGGGTTAGAATTTGGGTTTTGGGTAAAATTAAGGTTTTGGGTCAAAAATAGGGTTTTGGGTTTAAAATAGGGTTTTGGGTCAAAAATAGGGTTAGAATTACGGTTTTAGGTAAAAATTAGGGTTTAGGGTTTGAAATAGGGTTTTGAATTTAAAATAGGGTTTGGGGTCAAAAATAAGGTTAGAATTAGGGTTTTGGGTAAAATTAGGGTTTCGGGTCAAAATTAGGGTTCTGGGTCAAATTTAGGATTTTGGGTCAAAATTACGGTTTAGGGTTTGAAATAGGATTTTGAGTTTAAAATAGGGTTTTGGGTAAAATTACGGTTTCGGTTTAAAATTAGGGTTTTGATTTAAAATTAGGGTTTTGGGTTAAAATTAGGGTTTCGATTTAAAAATTGGGGTTTGGGTCAAAAATAAGGTTAGAATTAGGGTTTTAGATAAAAACTAGGGTTTCGGGTCAAAATTAGGGTTTTGGGTCGAAATTAGGGTTTTGAGTTTAAAATAGGGTTTTGGGTCAAAAATAGGGTTAGAATAAGGGTTCTGGGTCAAATTGTGGTTTTCGGGTCAAAGTTAGGGTTCTGGGTCAAATTGAGCTTTTCGGGTCAAAATTAGGGTTTAGGGTTTGAAATAGGGTTTTAAGTTTAAAATAGGGTTTTGGCTCAAAAATAGGGTTAGAATTAGGGTTTTGGGTAAAAATAGGCTTTCGGATTAAAATTAGGGTCAAAACTAGGGTTTCGGGTAAAAATTAGGGTTTTGGGTCAAAATTAGGGTTTTGGGTCAAAAATAGGGTTAGAATTAGGGTTTTGGGTAAAAATTACGGTTTTGGGTTAAAATTAGGGTTTTGGGTCAAAATTAGGGTTTTGGGTTTAAAATAGGGTTTTCGGTCAAAATAAGGGTTTAGGGTTTGAAATAGGGTTTTGAGTTTAAAATAGGCTTTTGGGTCAAAAATTGGGTTAGAATTAGGGTTTTGGGTAAAATTAGGGTTTCGGATTAAATTAGGGTTTTGGGTTAAAATTAGGGTTTTGGGGCAAAATTAGGGTTTTCGGTCAAAATCAGGGTTTTGATTTAATAATTGGGTTTTGGGTCAAAAATAGGGTTAGAATTTGGGTTTTGGGTAAAATTAGGGTTTTGGGTCAAAAATAGGGTTTTGAGTTTAAAATAGGGTTTTGGGTCAAAAATAGGGTTAGAATTACGGTTTTAGGTAAAAATTAGGGTTTAGGGAATAAGGGTTTAGGGTTTGAAATAGGGTTTTGAATTTAAAATAGGGTTTGGGGTCAAAAATAAGGTTAGAATTAGGGTTTTGGGTAAAATTAGGGTTTCGGGTCAAAATTAGGGTTCTGGGTCAAATTTAGGATTTTGGGTCAAAATTAGGGTTTAGGGTTTGAAATAGGGTTTTGAGTTTAAAATAGGGTTAGAATTAGGGTTTCGGGTCAAAATTAGGGTTTAGGTCAAAACTAGGGTTAGAAATATGGTTTTGATAAACTTTAGGATTTAGGTCAAAATTAGGGTTTAGGGTTTGAAATAGGGTTTGGGTAAAATTAGGGTTTATGGTCAAAATTACGGTTTAGGGTTTGAAATAGGATTTTGAGTTTAAAATAGGGTTTTGGGTAAAATTACGGTTTCGGTTTAAAATTAGGGTTTTGATTTAAAATTAGGGTTTTGGGTTAAAATTAGGGTTTCGATTTAAAAATTGGGGTTTGGGTCAAAAATAAGGTTAGAATTATGGTTTTAGATAAAAACAAGGGTTTTGGTCAAAATTAGGGTTTTGGGTGAAATTAGGGTTTTGAGTTTAAAATAGGGTTTTATGGTCAAAAATAGGGTTAGAATAAGGGTTTGGGTCAAATTGTGGTTTTTGGGTAAAAGTTAGGGTTATTGTTCAAATTGAGCTTTTAGTTTCAAAATTAGGGTTTATGGTTTTAAATAGGGTTTTAAGTTTAAAATAGGGTTTTGGCTCAAAAATATGGTGAGAATTAGGGTTTTGGGTAAAAATAGGCTTTCGGATTAAAAAATTAGGGTCAAAACTAGGGTTTTGGGTAAAAATTTGGGTTTCGGGTCAAAATTAGGGTTTTGGGTCAAAAATAGGGTTAGAATTTGGGTTTTGGGTAATGTGTACGTTTTTGGGTTATAATTAGGGTTTTGGGTCAAAATTAGGGTTTAGGGTATAAAATAGGGTTTTTGGTCAAAATAAGGGTTTAGGGTTTGAAATAGGGTTTTGAGTTTAAAATAGGCTTTTGGGTCAAAAATTGGGTTAGAATTAGGGTTTTGGGTTAAAATTAGGGTTTTGGGGCAAAATTAGGGTTTTCGGTCAAAATCAGGGTTTTGATTTAATAATTGGGTTTTGGGTCAAAAATAGGGTTAGAATTTGGGTTTTGGGTAAAATTAGGGTTTTGGGTCAAAAATAGGGTTTTGAGTTTAAAATAGGGTTTTGGGTCAAAAATAGGGTTAGAATTACGGTTTTAGGTAAAAATTAGGGTTTAGGGTCTAAATTAGGGTTTAGGGTTTGAAATAGGGTTTTGAATTTAAAATAGGGTTTGGGGTCAAAAATAAGGTTAGAATTAGGGTTTTGGGTAAAATTAGGGTTTCGGGTCAAAATTAGGGTTCTGGGTCATATTTAGGATTTTGGGTCAAAATTAGGGTTTAGGGTTTGAAATAGGGTTTTGAGTTTAAAATAGGGTTAGAATTAGGGTTTTGGGTCAAAAATAGGGTTTAGGGTCAAAACTAGGGTTAGAAATATGGTTTTTGATAAACTTTAGGATTTAGGGTCAAAATTAGGGTTTAGGGTTTGAAATAGGGTTTTGGGTAAAAATTAGGGTTTATGGTCAAAATTACGGTTTAGGGTTTGAAATAGGATTTTGAGTTTAAAATAGGGTTTTGGGTAAAATTACGGTTTCGGTTTAAAATTAGGGTTTTGATTTAAAATTAGGGTTTTGGGTTAAAATTAGGGTTTCGATTTAAAAATTGGGGTTTGGGTCAAAAATAAGGTTAGAATTAGGGTTTTAGATAAAAACTAGGGTTTCGGGTCAAAATTAGGGTTTTGGGTCGAAATTAGGGTTTTGAGTTTAAAATAGGGTTTTGGGTCAAAAATAGGGTTAGAATAAGGGTTCTGGGTCAAATTGTGGTTTTCGGGTCAAAGTTAGGGTTCTGGGTCAAATTGAGCTTTTCGGGTCAAAATTAGGGTTTAGGGTTTGAAATAGGGTTTTAAGTTTAAAATAGGGTTTTGGCACAAAAATAGGGTTAGAATTAGGGTTTTGGGTAAAAATAGGCTTTCGAATTAAAATTAGGGTCAAAACTAGGGTTTCGGGTAAAAATTAGGGTTTTGGGTCAAAATTAGGGTTTTGGGTCAAAAATAGGGTTAGAATTAGGGTTTTGGGTAAAAATTAGGGTTTTGGGTCAAAATTAGGGTATTGGGTTTAAAATAGGGTTTTTGGTCAAAATAAGGGTTTAGGGTTTGAAATAGGGTTTTGAGTTTAAAATAGGCTTTTGGGTCAAAAATTGGGTTAGAATTAGGGTTTTGGGTAAAATTAGGGTTTCGGGTTAAATTAGGGTTTTGGGTTAAAATTAGGGTTTTGGGGCAAAATTAGGGTTTTCGGTCAAAATCAGGGTTTTGATTTAATAATTGGGTTTTGGGTCAAAAATAGGGTTAGAATTTGGGTTTTGGGTAAAATTAAGGTTTTGGGTCAAAAATAGGGTTTTGGGTTTAAAATAGGGTTTTGGGTCAAAAATAGGGTTAGAATTACGGTTTTAGGTAAAAATTAGGGTTTAGGGTTTGAAATAGGGTTTTGAATTTAAAATAGGGTTTGGGGTCAAAAATAAGGTTAGAATTAGGGTTTTGGGTCAAAATTAAGGTTTGGTCAAAATTAGGGTTTAGGGTCAAATTTAGGATTTTGGGTCAAAATTACGGTTTAGGGTTTGAAATAGGATTTTGAGTTTAAAATAGGGTTTTGGGTAAAATTACGGTTTCGGTTTAAAATTAGGGTTTTGATTTAAAATTAGGGTTTTGGGTTAAAATTAGGGTTTCGATTTAAAAATTGGGGTTTGGGTCAAAAATAAGGTTAGAATTAGGGTTTTAGATAAAAACTAGGGTTTCGGGTCAAAATTAGGGTTTTGGGTCGAAATTAGGGTTTTGAGTTTAAAATAGGGTTTTGCGTCAAAAATAGGGTTAGAATAAGGGTTCTGGGTCAAATTGTGGTTTCGGGTCAAAGTTAGGGTTCTGGGTCAAATTGAGCTTTTAGGGTCAAAATTAGGGTTTAGGGTTTGAAATAGGGTTTTAAGTTTAAAATAGGGTTTTGGCTCAAAAATAGGGTTAGAATTAGGGTTTTGGGTAAAAATAGGCTTTCGGATTAAAATTAGGGTCAAAATTAGGGTTTTGGGTCAAAATTAGGGTTTTGGGTCAAAATTAGGGTTTTGGGTCAAAAATAGGGTTAGAATTAGGGTTTTGGGTAAAAATTACGGTTTTGGGTTAAAATTAGGGTTTTGGGTCAAAATTAGGGTTTTGGGTTTAAAATAGGGTTTTCGGTCAAAATAAGGGTTTAGGGTTTGAAATAGGGTTTTGAGTTTAAAATAGGCTTTTGGGTCAAAAATTGGGTTAGAATTAGGGTTTTGGGTAAAATTAGGGTTTCGGATTAAATTAGGGTTTTGGGTTAAAATTAGGGTTTTGGGGCAAAATTAGGGTTTTCGGTCAAAATCAGGGTTTTGATTTAATAATTGGGTTTTGGGTCAAAAATAGGGTTAGAATTTGGGTTTTGGGTAAAATTAGGGTTTTGGGTCAAAAATAGGGTTTTGAGTTTAAAATAGGGTTTTGGGTCAAAAATAGGGTTAGAATTACGGTTTTAGGTAAAAATTAGGGTTTAGGGTTTGAAATAGGGTTTTGAATTTAAAATAGGGTTTGGGGTCAAAAATAAGGTTAGAATTAGGGTTTTGGGTAAAATTAGGGTTTCGGGTCAAAATTAGGGTTCTGGGTCATATTTAGGATTTTGGGTCAAAATTAGGGTTTAGGGTTTGAAATAGGGTTTTGAGTTTAAAATAGGGTTAGAATTAGGGTTTTGGGTCAAAAATAGGGTTTAGGGTCAAAACTAGGGTTAGAAATATGGTTTTTGATAAACTTTAGGATTTAGGGTCAAAATTAGGGTTTAGGGTTTGAAATAGGGTTTTGGGTAAAAATTAGGGTTTATGGTCAAAATTACGGTTTAGGGTTTGAAATAGGATTTTGAGTTTAAAATAGGGTTTTGGGTAAAATTACGGTTTCGGTTTAAAATTAGGGTTTTGATTTAAAATTAGGGTTTTGGGTTAAAATTAGGGTTTCGATTTAAAAATTGGGGTTTGGGTCAAAAATAAGGTTAGAATTAAGGTTTTAGATAAAAACTAGGGTTTCTGGTCAAAATTAGGGTTTTGGGTCGAAATTAGGGTTTTGAGTTTAAAATAGGGTTTTGGGTCAAAAATAGGGTTAGAATAAGGGTTGGGTCAAATTGTGGTTTTGGTCAAAGTTAGGGTTAGGTCAAATTGAGCTTTTGGTCAAAATTAGGGTTTAGTGTTTGAAATAGGGTTTTAAGTTTAAAATATGGTTTTGGCACAAAATTATGGTTAGAATTAGGGTTTTGGGTAAAAATAGGGTTTATATTTAAAATTAGGGTAAATTAGAGTGATTCGGGTAAAAATTAGGGTTTTGGGTCAAAATTAGGGTTTTGGGTCAAAAATAGGGTTAGAATTAGGGTTTTGGGTTAAAATTAGGGTTTTGGGTCAAAATTAGGGTTTTGGGTTTAAAATAGGGTTTTTGGTCAAAATAAGGGTTTAGGGTTTGAAATAGGGTTTTGAGTTTAAAATAGGCTTTTGGGTCAAAAATTGGGTTAGAATTAGGGTTTTGGGTAAAATTAGGTTTTCGGGTTAAATTATGGTTTTGGGTTAAAATTAGGGTTTTGGGGCAAAATTAGGGTTTTCGGTCAAAATCAGGGTTTTGATTTAATAATTGGGTTTTGGGTCAAAAATAGGGTTAGAATTTGGGTTTTGGGTAAAATTAAGGTTTTGGGTCAAAAATAGGGTTTTGGGTTTAAAATAGGGTTTTGGGTAAAAAATAGGGTTAGAATTACGGTTTTAGGTAAAAATTAGGGTTTAGGGTTTGAAATAGGGTTTTGAATTTAAAATAGGGTTTGGGGTCAAAAATAAGGTTAGAATTAGGGTTTTGGGTAAAATTAGGGTTTTGGTCAAAATTAGGGTTAGGTCAAATTTAGGATTTTGGGTCAAAATTACGGTTTAGGGTTTGAAATAGGATTTTGAGTTTAAAATAGGGTTTTGGGTAAAATTACGGTTTCGGTTTAAAATTAGGGTTTTGATTTAAAATTAGGGTTTTGGGTTAAAATTAGGGTTTCGATTTAAAAATTGGGGTTTGGGTCAAAAATAAGGTTAGAATTAGGGTTTTAGATAAAAACTAGGGTTTCGGGTCAAAATTAGGGTTTTGGGTCGAAATTAGGGTTTTGAGTTTAAAATAGGGTTTTGCGTCAAAAATAGGGTTAGAATAAGGGTTCTGGGTCAAATTGTGGTTTTCGGGTCAAAGTTAGGGTTCTGGGTCAAATTGAGCTTTTCGGTCAAAATTAGGGTTTAGGGTTTGAAATAGGGTTTTAAGTTTAAAATAGGGTTTTGGCTCAAAAATAGGGTTAGAATTAGGGTTTTGGGTAAAAATAGGCTTTCGGATTAAAATTAGGGTCAAAACTAGGGTTTCGGGTAAAAATTAGGGTTTTGGGTCAAAATTAGGGTTTTGGGTCAAAAATAGGGTTAGAATTAGGGTTTTGGGTAAAAATTACGGTTTTGGGTTAAAATTAGGGTTTTGGGTCAAAATTAGGGTTTTGGGTTTAAAATAGGGTTTTCGGTCAAAATAAGGGTTTAGGGTTTGAAATAGGGTTTTGAGTTTAAAATAGGCTTTTGGGTCAAAAATTGGGTTAGAATTAGGGTTTTGGGTAAAATTAGGGTTTCGGATTAAATTAGGGTTTTGGGTTAAAATTAGGGTTTTGGGGCAAAATTAGGGTTTTCGGTCAAAATCAGGGTTTTTGATTTAATAATTGGGTTTTGGGTCAAAAATAGGGTTAGAATTTGGGTTTTGGGTAAAATTAGGGTTTTGGGTCAAAAATAGGGTTTTGAGTTTAAAATAGGGTTTTGGGTCAAAAATAGGGTTAGAATTACGGTTTTAGGTAAAAATTAGGGTTTAGGGTCTAAATTAGGGTTTAGGGTTTGAAATAGGGTTTTGAATTTAAAATAGGGTTTGGGGTCAAAAATAAGGTTAGAATTAGGGTTTTGGGTAAAATTAGGGTTTCGGGTCAAAATTAGGGTTCTGGGTCAAATTTAGGATTTTGGGTCAAAATTAGGGTTTAGGGTTTGAAATAGGGTTTTGAGTTTAAAATAGGGTTAGAATTAGGGTTTTGGGTCAAAAATAGGGTTTAGGGTCAAAACTAGGGTTAGAAATATGGTTTTTGATAAACTTTAGGATTTAGGGTCAAAATTAGGGTTTAGGGTTTGAAATAGGGTTTTGGGTAAAAATTAGGGTTTATGGTCAAAATTACGGTTTAGGGTTTGAAATAGGATTTTGAGTTTAAAATAGGGTTTTGGGTAAAATTACGGTTTCGGTTTAAAATTAGGGTTTTGATTTAAAATTAGGGTTTTGGGTTAAAATTAGGGTTTCGATTTAAAAATTGGGGTTTGGGTCAAAAATAAGGTTAGAATTAAGGTTTTAGATAAAAACTAGGGTTTCGGGTCAAAATTAGGGTTTTGGGTCGAAATTAGGGTTTTGAGTTTAAAATAGGGTTTTGGGTCAAAAATAGGGTTAGAATAAGGGTTCTGGGTCAAATTGTGGTTTTCGGGTCAAAGTTAGGGTTCTGGGTCAAATTGAGCTTTTCGGGTCAAAATTAGGGTTTAGGGTTTGAAATAGGGTTTTAAGTTTAAAATAGGGTTTTGGCACAAAAATAGGGTTAGAATTAGGGTTTTGGGTAAAAATAGGCTTTCGAATTAAAATTAGGGTCAAAACTAGGGTTTCGGGTAAAAATTAGGGTTTTGGGTCAAAATTAGGGTTTTGGGTCAAAAATAGGGTTAGAATTAGGGTTTTGGGTTAAAATTAGGGTTTTGGGTCAAAATTAGGGTTTTGGGTTTAAAATAGGGTTTTTGGTCAAAATAAGGGTTTAGGGTTTGAAATAGGGTTTTGAGTTTAAAATAGGCTTTTGGGTCAAAAATTGGGTTAGAATTAGGGTTTTGGGTAAAATTAGGGTTTCGGGTTAAATTAGGGTTTTGGGTTAAAATTAGGGTTTTGGGGCAAAATTAGGGTTTTCGGTCAAAATCAGGGTTTTGATTTAATAATTGGGTTTTGGGTCAAAAATAGGGTTAGAATTTGGGTTTTGGGTAAAATTAAGGTTTTGGGTCAAAAATAGGGTTTTGGGTTTAAAATAGGGTTTTGGGTCAAAAATAGGGTTAGAATTACGGTTTTAGGTAAAAATTAGGGTTTAGGGTTTGAAATAGGGTTTTGAATTTAAAATAGGGTTTGGGGTCAAAAATAAGGTTAGAATTAGGGTTTTGGGTAAAATTAGGGTTTCGGGTCAAAATTAGGGTACTGGGTCAAATTTAGGAAATTGGGTCAAAATTACGGTTTAGGGTTTGAAATAGGATTTTGAGTTTAAAATAGGGTTTTGGGTAAAATTACGGTTTCGGTTTAAAATTAGGGTTTTGATTTAAAATTAGGGTTTTGGGTTAAAATTAGGGTTTCGATTTAAAAATTGGGGTTTGGGTCAAAAATAAGGTTAGAATTAGGGTTTTAGATAAAAACTAGGGTTTCGGGTCAAAATTAGGGTTTTGGGTCGAAATTAGGGTTTTGAGTTTAAAATAGGGTTTTGCGTCAAAAATAGGGTTAGAATAAGGGTTCTGGGTCAAATTGTGGTTTTCGGGTCAAAGTTAGGGTTCTGGGTCAAATTGAGCTTTTCGGGTCAAAATTAGGGTTTAGGGTTTGAAATAGGGTTTTAAGTTTAAAATAGGGTTTTGGCTCAAAAATAGGGTTAGAATTAGGGTTTTGGGTAAAAATAGGCTTTCTGATTAAAATTAGGGTCAAAACTAGGGTTTCGGGTAAAAATTAGGGTTTTGGGTCAAAATTAGGGTTTTGGGTCAAAAATAGGGTTAGAATTAGGGTTTTGGGTAAAAATTACGGTTTTGGGTTAAAATTAGGGTTTTGGGTCAAAATTAGGGTTTTGGGTTTAAAATAGGGTTTTGGTCAAAATAAGGGTTTAGGGTTTGAAATAGGGTTTTGAGTTTAAAATAGGCTTTTGGGTCAAAAATTGGGTTAGAATTAGGGTTTTGGGTAAAATTAGGGTTTCGGATTAAATTAGGGTTTTGGGTTAAAATTAGGTCTTGGGGCAAAATTAGGGTTTTCGGTCAAAATCAGGGTTTTGATTTAATAATTGGGTTTTGGGTCAAAAATAGGGTTAGAATTTGGGTTTTGGGTAAAATTAGGGTTTTGGGTCAAAAATAGGGTTTTGAGTTTAAAATAGGGTTTTGGGTCAAAAATAGGGTTAGAATTACGGTTTTAGGTAAAAATTAGGGTTTAGGGTTTGAAATAGGGTTTTGAATTTAAAATAGGGTTTGGGGTCAAAAATAAGGTTAGAATTAGGGTTTTGGGTAAAATTAGGGTTTCGGGTCAAATTTAGGGTTCTGGGTCAAAATTAGGGTTTAGGGTTTGAAATAGGATTTTGAGTTTAAAATAGGGTTTTGGGTAAAATTATGGTTTCGGTTTAAAATTAGGGTTTTGATTTAAAATTAGGGTTTTGGGTTAAAATTAGGTTTTGATTTAAAATGGTTTGGGTCAAAAATAAGGTTAGAATTAGGGTTTTAGATAAAAACTAGGGTTTCGGTCAAAATTAGGGTTTTGGGTCGAAATTAGGTTTTGAGTTTAAAATAGGGTTTTGCGTCAAAAATAGGGTTAGAATAAGGTTTGGGTCAAATTGTGGTTTCGGTCAAGTTAGGGTTTGGTCAAATTGAGCTTTTGGTCAAAATTATGGTTTAGGGTTTGAAATAGGGTTTTAAGTTTAAAATAGGGTTTTGGCTCAAAAATAGGGTTAGAATTAGGGTTTTGGGTAAAAATAGGCTTTCGGATTAAAATTAGGGTCAAAACTAGGGTTTTGGATAAAAATTAGGGTTTAGGGTTTGAATTAGGGTTTTGGGTCAAAAATAGTTAGGGTAAAATTAGGTTTTGGGTTTAAAAATTCGGTTTTGGGTTACAATTAGGGTTTTGGGTTAAAATTAGGGTTTTGGGTTTAAAATAGGGTTTTCGGTCAAAAATAGGGTTTAGGGTTTGAAATAGGGTTTTGAGTTTAAAATAGGCCTTTGGGTCAAAAATTGGGTTAGAATTAGGGTTTTGGGTAAAATTAGGGTTGGTTTGGTTAAATTAGGGTTTTGGGTTAAAATTAGGGTTTTGGGCAAAATTAGGGTTTCGGTCAAAACAGGTTTTGGCTTAATAATTGGGTTTTGGGTCAAAAATAGGGTTAGAATTTGGGTTTTGGGTAAAATTAGGGTTTTGGGTCAAAAATAGGGTTTTGAGTTTAAAATAGGGTTTTGGGTCAAAAATAGGGTTAGAATTACGGTTTTAGGTAAAAATTAGGGTTTAGGGTCAAAATTAGGGTTTAGGGTTTGAAATAGGGTTTTGAATTTAAAATAGGGTTTGGGGTCAAAAATAAGGTTAGAATTAGGGTTTTGGGTAAAATTAGGGTTTCGGGTCAAAATTAGGGTTCTGGGTCATATTTAGGATTTTGGGTCAAAATTAGGGTTTAGGGTTTGAAATAGGGTTTTGAGTTTAAAATAGGGTTAGAATTAGGGTTTTGGGTCAAAAATAGGGTTTAGGGTCAAAACTAGGGTTAGAAATATGGTTTTTGATAAACTTTAGGATTTAGGGTCAAAATTAGGGTTTAGGGTTTGAAATAGGGTTTTGGGTAAAAATTAGGGTTTATGGTCAAAATTACGGTTTAGGGTTTGAAATAGGATTTTGAGTTTAAAATAGGGTTTTGGGTAAAATTACGGTTTCGGTTTAAAATTAGGGTTTTGATTTAAAATTAGGGTTTTGGGTTAAAATTAGGGTTTCGATTTAAAAATTGGGGTTTGGGTCAAAAATAAGGTTAGAATTAGGGTTTTAGATAAAAACTAGGGTTTCGGGTCAAAATTAGGGTTTTGGGTCGAAATTAGGGTTTTGAGTTTAAAATAGGGTTTTGGGTCAAAAATAGGGTTAGAATAAGGGTTCTGGGTCAAATTGTGGTTTTCGGGTCAAAGTTAGGGTTCTGGGTCAAATTGAGCTTTTCGGGTCAAAATTAGGGTTTAGGGTTTGAAATAGGGTTTTAAGTTTAAAATAGGGTTTTGGCTCAAAAATAGGGTTAGAATTAGGGTTTTGGGTAAAAATAGGCTTTCGAATTAAAATTAGGGTCAAAACTAGGGTTTCGGGTAAAAATTAGGGTTTTGGGTCAAAATTAGGGTTTTGGGTCAAAAATAGGGTTAGAATTAGGGTTTTGGGTAAAAATTACGGTTTTGGGTCAAAATTAGGGTTTTGGGTTTAAAATAGGGTTTTTGGTCAAAATAAGGGTTTAGGGTTTGAAATAGGGTTTTGAGTTTAAAATAGGCTTTTGGGTCAAAAATTGGGTTAGAATTAGGGTTTTGGGTAAAATTAGGGTTTCGGGTTAAATTAGGGTTTTGGGTTAAAGTTTTGGGGCAAAATTAGGGTTTTCGGTCAAAATCAGGGTTTTGATTTAATAATTGGGTTTTGGGTCAAAAATAGGGTTAGAATTTGGGTTTTGGGTAAAATTAAGGTTTTGGGTCAAAAATAGGGTTTTGGGTTTAAAATAGGGTTTTGGGTAAAAAATAGGGTTAGAATTAATGTTTTAGGTAATAATTAGGGTTTAGCGTTTGAAATAGGGTTTTTAATTTAAAAAAGGGTTTTGGGTCAAAAATAAGGTAAGAATTAGGGTTTTGAGTAAAATTAGGGTTTGGTCAAAATTAGGGCTGGTCAAATTTAGGATTTTGGGTCAAAATTACGGTTTAGGGTTTGAAATAGGATTTTGAGTTTAAAATAGGGTTTTGGGTAAAATTACGGTTTCGGTTTAAAATTAGGGTTTTGATTTAAAATTAGGGTTTTGGGTTAAAATTAGGGTTTCGATTTAAAAATTGGGGTTTGGGTCAAAAATAAGGTTAGAATTAGGGTTTTAGATAAAAACTAGGGTTTCGGGTCAAAATTAGGGTTTTGGGTCGAAATTAGGGTTTTGAGTTTAAAATAGGGTTTTGCGTCAAAAATAGGGTTAGAATAAGGGTTCTGGGTCAAATTGTGGTTTTCGGGTCAAAGTTAGGGTTCTGGGTCAAATTGAGCTTTTCGGGTCAAAATTAGGGTTTAGGGTTTGAAATAGGGTTTTAAGTTTAAAATAGGGTTTTGGCTCAAAAATAGGGTTAGAATTAGGGTTTTGGGTAAAAATAGGCTTTCGGATTAAAATTAGGGTCAAAACTAGGGTTTCGGGTAAAAATTAGGGTTTTGGGTCAAAATTAGGGTTTTGGGTCAAAAATAGGGTTAGAATTAGGGTTTTGGGTAAAAATTACGGTTTTGGGTTAAAATTAGGGTTTGGGTCAAATTAGGGTTTTGGGTTTAAAATAGGGTTTCGGGTCAAAATTAGGGTTTAGGGTTTGAAATAGGGTTGTGAGTTTAAAATAGGCTTTTGGGTCAAAAATTGGGTTAGAATTAGGGTTTTGGGTAAAATTAGGGTTTGTGGTTATATTACGGTTTTTGGTTAAAATTAGGGCTTTGGGGCAAAATTAGGGTTTTCGGTCAAAATCAGGGTTTTGATTTAATAATTGGGTTTTGGGTCAAAAATAGGGTTAGAATTTGGGTTTTGGGTAAAATTAGGGTTTTGAGTTTAAAATAGGGTTTTGGGTCAAAAATAGGGTTAGAATTACGGTTTTAGGTAAAAATTAGGGTTTAGGGTCTAAATTAGGGTTTAGGGTTTGAAATAGGGTTTTGAATTTAAAATAGGGTTTGGGGTCAAAAATAAGGTTAGAATTAGGGTTTTGGGTAAAATTAGGGTTTCGGGTCAAAATTAGGTTTGGGTCATATTTAGGATTTTGGGTCAAAATTAGGTTTAGGGTTTGAAATAGGGTTTTGAGTTTAAAATAGGGTTAGAATTAGGGTTTTGGGTCAAAAATAGGGTTTAGGGTCAAAACTAGGGTTAGAAATATGGTTTTTGATAAACTTTAGGATTTAGGGTCAAAATTAGGGTTTAGGGTTTGAAATAGGGTTTTGGGTCGAAATTAGGTTTATGGTCAAAATTACTTGGTTTAGGGTTTGAAATAGGATTTTGAGTTTAAAATAGGGTTTTGGGTAAAATTACGGTTTACGGTTTAAAATTAGGGTTTTGATTTAAAATTAGGGTTTTGGGTTAAAATTAGGGTTTTCGATTTAAAAATGGGGTTTGGGTCAAAAATAAGGTTAGAATTAAGGTTTTAGATAAAAACTAGGGTTTCGGGTCAAAATTAGGGTTTTGGGTCGAAATTAGGGTTTTGAGTTTAAAATAGGGTTTTGGGTCAAAAATAGGGTTAGAATAAGGTTTCTGGGTCAAATTTTGGTTTTAGGGTCAAAGTTAGGGTTTGGGTCAAATTGAGCTTTTGGTCAAAATTAGGGTTTAGGGTTTGAAATAGGGTTTTAAGTTTAAAATAGGGTTTTGGCACAAAAATAGGGTTAGAATTAGGGTTTTGGGTAAAAATAGGCTTTGAATTAAAATTAGGGTCAAACTAGGGTTTGGGTAAAAATTAGGGTTTTGGGTCAAAATTAGGGTTTTGGGTCAAAAATAGGGTTAGAATTAGGTTTTTGGGTTAAAATTAGGGTTTTGGGTCAAAATTAGGGTTTTGGGTTTAAAATAGGGTTTTTGGTCAAAATAAGGGTTTAGGGTTTGAAATAGGGTTTTGAGTTTAAAATAGGCTTTTGGGTCAAAATTAGGGTTAGAATTATGTTTTTGGGTATAATTAGGGTTTCGGGTTAAATTAGGTTTTTGGGTTAAAATTAGGGTTTAGGGGCAAAATTAGGGTTTACGGTAAAAAAAAGGGTTTTGATTTAATAATTGGGTTTTGGGTCAAAAATAGGGTTAGAATTTGGGTTTTGGGTAAAATTAGCGTTTTGGGTCAAAAATAGGGTTTTGAGTTTAAAATAGGGTTTTGGGTCAAAAATAGGGTTAGAATTACGGTTTTAGGTAAAAATTAGGGTTTAGGGTCTAAATTAGGGTTTTGAATTTAAAAATAGGGTTTGGGGTCAAAAATAAGGTTAGAATTAGGGTTTTGGGTAAAATTAGGTTTGGGTCAAAATTAGGGTTGGGTTTGGTAAATTTAGGATTTTGGGTCAAAATTACGGTTTAGGGTTTGAAATAGGATTTTGAGTTTAAAATAGGTTTTGGGTAAAATTACGGTTTGGTTTAAAATTAGGGTTTTGATTTAAAATTAGGGTTTTGGGTTAAAATTAGGGTTTCGATTTAAAAATTGGGGTTTGGGTCAAAAATAAGGTTAGAATTAGGGTTTTAGATAAAAACTAGGGTTTCGGGTCAAAATTAGGGTTTTGGGTCTAAATTAGGGTTTTGAGTTTAAAATAGGGTTTTGGGTCAAAAATAGGGTTAGAATAAGGGTTCTGGGTCAAATTGTGGTTTTAGGGTCAAAGTTAGGGTTCGGGTCAAATTGAGCTTTGGTCAAAATTAGGGTTTAGGGTTTGAAATAGGGTTTTAAGTTTAAAATAGGGTTTTGGCTCAAAAATAGGGTTAGAATTAGGGTTTTGGGTAAAAATAGGCTTTCGGATTAAAATTAGGGTCAAAACTAGGGTTTCGGGTAAAAATTAGGGTTTTGGGTCAAAATTAGGGTATTGGGTTTAAAATAGGGTTAGAATTAGGTTTTGGGTAAAATTACGGTTTTGGGTTAAAATTAGGGTTTTGGGTCAAAATTAGGGTTTTGGGTTTAAAATAGGGTTTTCGGTCAAAATAAGGGTTTAGGGTTTGAAATAGGGTTTTGAGTTTAAAATAGGCTTTTGGGTCAAAAATTGGGTTAGAATTAGGGTTTTGGGTAAAATTAGGGTTTCGATTAAATTAGGGTTTTGGGTTAAAATTAGGGTTTTGGGGCAAAATTAGGGTTTTCGGTCAAAATCAGGGTTTTAATTTAATAATTGGGTTTTGGGTCAAAAATAGGGTTAGAATTTGGGTTTTGGGTAAAATTAGGGTTTTGGGTCAAAAATAAGGTTTTGAGTTTAAAATAGGGTTTTGGGTCAAAAATAGGGTTAGAATTACGGTTTTAGGTAAAAATTAGGGTTTAGGGTCTAAATTAGGGTTTAGGGTTTGAAATAGGGTTTTGAATTTAAAATAGGGTTTGGGGTCAAAAATAAGGTTAGAATTAGGGTTTTGGGTAAAATTAGGGTTTGGTCAAAATTAGGGTTCGGGTCAAATTTAGGATTTTGGGTCAAAATTAGGTTTAGGGTTTGAAATAGGGTTTTGAGTTTAAAATAGGGTTAGAATTAGGTTTTGGGTAAAAATAGGGTTTAGGGTCAAAACTAGGGTTAGAAATATGGTTTTTGATAAACTTTAGGATTTAGGGTCAAAATAAGGTTTAGGTTTGAAATAGGGTTTGGGTAAAAATTAGGGTTTATGGTCAAAATTACGGTTTAGGGTTTGAAATAGGATTTTGAGTTTAAAATAGGTTTTGGGTAAAATTCGGTTTCGGTTTAAAATTAGGTTTTGATTTAAAATTAGGGTTTTGGGTTAAAATTAGGTTTCGATTTAAAATTGGGGTTTGGGTCAAAAATAAGGTTAGAATTAGGTTTTAGATAAAAACTAGGGTTTGGGTCAAAATTAGGGTTTGGGTGAAATTAGGGTTTTGAGTTTAAAATAGGGTTTTGGGTCAAAAATAGTTAGAATAAGGGTTTGGGTCAAATTGTGGTTTTTTGGTCAAAGTTAGGGTTTGGTCAAATTGAGCTTTTCGGGTCAAAATTAGGGTTTAGGGTTTGAAATAGGGTTTTAAGTTTAAAATAGGGTTTTGGCACAAAAATAGGGTTAGAATTAGGGTTTGGGGTAAAAATAGGCTTTGAATTAAAATTAGGGTCAAAACTAGGGTTTTTGGGTAAAATTAGGGTTTTGGGTCAAAATTAGGTTTTGGGTCAAAAATAGGGTTAGAATTAGGGTTTTGAGTAAAATTAGGGTTTTGGGTCAAAATTAGGGTTTGGGTTTAAAATAGGGTTTTGGTCAAAATAAGGGTTTAGGGTTTGAAATAGGGTTTTGAGTTTAAAATAGGCTTTTAGGTCAAAAGGGTTAGAATTAGGGTTTTGGGTAAAATTAGGGTTTCGGGTTAAAATAGGGTTTAGGGATAAAATTAGGGTTTTTGTGCAAAATTAGCGTTTTAGGTCAAAATCAGGGTGTTGATTTAATAATTGGGTTTTGGGTCAAGATTAGGGTTAGAATTTGTGTTTTGGGTAAAATTAAGTTTTTGGGTCAAAAATAGGGTTTTGAGTTTAAAATAGGGTTTGGGTCAAAAATAGGGTTAGAATTACGGTTTTAGGTAAAAATTAGGGTTTTAGGTTTGAAATAGGATTTGAATTTAAAATAGGGTTTTGAATAAAAATAAGGTTAGAATTAGGGTTTTGGGTAAAATTAGGGTTTCGGGTCAAAATTAGGGTTTGGGGTGAAATTTAGGATTTTGGGTCAAAATTAGGTTTAGGGTTTGGAAATAGGATTTTGAGTTTAAAATAGGGTTTGAGTTAAAATTAGGGTTTGATTTCCGGTTTATTAAAATTAGGGTTTTGATTTAAAATTAGGGTTTTGGGTTAAAATTAGGGTTTGATTTAAAAATGGGGGTTGGGGTCAAAAATAAGGTTAGAATTAGGGTTTTAGATAAAAACTAGGGTTTAGGTCAAAATTAGGTTTTGGGTTAAATTAGGGTTTTGAGTTTAAAATAGGGTTTTGGGTCAAAATAGGGTTAGAATAAGGGTTCTCGGTCAAATTGTGGTTTTCGGTCAAAGTTAGGGTTCAGGTCAAATTGAGCTTTCTGGTCAAAATTAGGGTTTAGGGTTTGAAATAGGGCTTTAAGTTTAAAATAGGGTTTTGGCTCAATAGGGTTAGAATTAGGGTTTTGGTAAAAATAGGCTTTGAATTAAAATTAGGGTCAAAACTAGGGTTTTGGGTAAAAATTAGGGTTTGGGGTCAAAATTTAGGGTTTTGGGTCAAAAATAGGTGAATTAGGGTTTTGGGTAAAGTTACGGTTTGGGTTAAATTAGGGTTTTGGGTCAAAATTAGGGTTTTTGGGTTTAAAAATAGGGTTTTTGGTCAAAATAAGGGTTTAGGGTTTGAAATAGGTTTTGAGTTTAAAATAGGCTTTTGGGTCAAAAATTGGGTTAGAATTAGGTTTTGAGGTAAAATTAGGGTTTTGGATTAAATTAGGGTTTTGGGTTAAAATTAGGGTTTTGAGTCAAAATTAGGGTTTGTTTATCGGTCAAAATGTTTTGATTTAATAATTGGGTTTTGGGTCAAAAATAGGGTTAGGTTTGGGTTTGGTTAAAATTAGGTTTGGGTAAAATTAGGGTTTTGGGTCAAAAATAGGGTTTTGAGTGTAAATTTAGGGTTTTGGGTCAAAATTAGGTTTAGGGTTTGAAATAGGTTTTGAGTTTAAAATAGTTAGAATTAGGCGTGGGTTTAGGGTTTGAAATAGGGTTTTGAATTCAAAATAGGGTTTGGGGTCAAAAATTAAGGTTTAGGAGATAGGGTTTGGAGTTAAAATTAGTGTTTTGGTCAAAATTAGGGTTAGGTTTAGGTAAAATTTTTGGTATTTTAGGGTGGTCAAATTAGTGTTTGAGTTTAAAATAGGGTTTTGAGTCTAAAATAGGGTTAGAATTAGGGTTTTTGGTCAAAATAGGGTTTAGTGTCAAAACTAGGGTTAGAAATATGGTTTTGATAAACTTTAGGATTTAGGGTCAAAATTAGGGTTTTAGGTTTGGAAATAGGGTTTTGGGTAAGAATTAGGGTTTATGGTCAAAATTACGGTTTAGGGTTTGAAATAGGATTTTGAGTTTAAAAATAGGGTTTTGGGTAAAATTACGGTTTCGGTTTAAAAATTAGGTTTTGATTTAAATTAGGTTTTGGGTTAAAATTAGGGTTTTATTTAAAATTGGGGTTTGGCACAAAAAATAAGGTTAGAATTAGGGTTTTAGATAAAAACTAGGGTTTCAGGTCCAAAATTAGGGTTTTGGG
>JAUPTC010000472.1:0-48657 GCA_030762895.1 Sophora flavescens
AGTTGGATCTGCTACTAGATTCGGTTGCACAGGACCAAAATTCGAATTGTTGTTGTTTCTCACCATGGTTGAACAAATCAATGAAGCTCACAAGGAGCTTTGATACCATAAAACCAACACAGAAACTGAGAGAAAAGCTCAGAGAAAATGAATAAGATCAAAGCATGAAGTTTTGCAAATGATTCCTCTTAGTTCATTCATTGGCACCTTTCGGTATTTATACTTACAAGCCTAGCTAGTGGAGCTAACCGAATCTGTTATGCCAGCTCAGTAGGTAGTTATTACAGTTGGCAGTTATACAGTTGTCAACAGCTCATCAACTAACTGAGTTACTTGCTCATCAAGTAACTATTCCTAGCTTGAATATTGCATTACAACAATGGCACATAGTCCCATAGTGTAATACTACTATCAAATGCACATAATAGCAAAATATTTACAACCAAGTAGGTCAATTATACGAAACAACATAATTACTCTTTGAATGTATACTTAATGAACTTTTCATTTTTAATTATTTGAAATGAGCATTAAATTCATTCTATTCAGATAAATTATCCAGAGACAAACGACCTAACAATCAATTATTTTTAACAAAGGAAATCCTGTGTCTCTTTTAAAATTAACAAAATGAGACCATACAAATCAAATAATTCTTAGACATGTAAACATTTTCTGCGTAGTTAACTATAATTACTGATTTGAGGTGTATGAAGTCATTAAGGTGTACATAGGATATAAAGTAGGTTGCCTATGACTCATGAAGGTGTACATAGGATATATTGACACACCATGGCAGAGGTTACATTGTAATTGCCACAGACCAAAATAAGGCAGCCCGCCAATGTTAATTTATTCTTTGAGTTCCCCTCCAGTTTTAGCTATCACTTATCACGCCAAACCATTTTTCACCCTGCTGTAGCATCAGTCAGATCAATTAGCTTCAAACGTAAGTTATTAAATCTCAGCAGTTGTTTCACTACCTAGAAAATTATGCAAATTCGTTTCTACACAATGATGAAAAGTTTCTAAAGGAGCCACTCCTTCTCCTAGCGTACGTGTTCTAAGAAAAACTACTTCTTTGCCTTCTCATTCTCAAGGAGAGAGTATCTTCAGGTATAGGTCCATTTAAGCACTCTTCTACATTCAACCACTTGTAGCCATGCCCTATTTATGAACTCCAAATTAGATCCAAGCTTTCCAAGTAGCACACTTAGCCTCTTTACATGCTTACCACTCAGATTCTCAAGAGCCTTTTTTCTTGAAAATCCATTGATAGGCCACACTGATAATAATGAGTGTACCTACTCACACATTTTGTTGTCTCATTTTTGGTTTTCTCCCTGTATTGTTCTTGAATGATCTTCTATTGTCTGTAAGAAAAAAGATTGCAACATATATCACCACATTTGGACCAATCACGAAGACATAACCAGCAAAATCGAAATCAACATATGTATCTCATTTGCATGCACCCTTGGTTTTTCTGAATGGGTATCTTACAATTAGGGCATGGTTTAGTTCAAGTAAGAATTCAGATGATGCTCAAATAATCATTTGGGTTCTTACTTATGCTAAATCATGCCCTAATTGTAAGATACCCATTGAGAAAAACCAAGGGTGCATGCAAATGAGATGCATATGTGGGTTTCGATTTGGCAGGTTATGTCTTCGTGGTTGGCCCCAATGTGGTGACACATGTTGCAATCGTTTATCTTACAGATAATTGAAGATCTTCCAGGAACAATATATGGAGAAACTCAAAATAAACGAGACAACAAAATATGTGAATTGGTACACTCATTATTATGAGCGTTGGGCTATCAATGAATTTTCAAGAAAAAAAGGCCCTTGAGAATCTTAGTGGTAATAGCATATAAAGAGGCTAAGTGTGTTACTTGGAAACCCTTGATCTAATTTGAGTTCATAAATGAGGCATAGCCACAAGTGGTTGATTGTAGAAGAGTTCTTAAATGGACATATACATGCAGATACTATCTCCCCGAGAATGAGAAGACTAGGAAGTAGTTTTTTTAGTACACATGAGAAGAGGGAGAGGCTGTTCTAGAAAAATTTCGTCATCTTGTAGAAACAGATTTGCATAAGTTTCTCGGTGGTGAAAAACTTGATGGGATTTAATAACTTTTGTTTAAAGTTAATTGATCTGACCGATGTTACAACAATGTGAAAAGAAGGTTTGGCGTGATAAGTGGTAGCTAAAACTGGAGGGAAACTCAAAAAATAAATTAACATCGACACACTGTCTTACTTTGGTCTTTGGCAATGCATGGTGTGTGGTGATGACAATGTCACCTTTGCCATAGCATGTCAATGTATTCTATGTACACCTTGATAAGTCATGGGCACCCTATTTTATTTTCGCTTTGTTCTTTGTTTTATGTTGGAAAAATTTTGTTTAATGACTTCATACACCTGTAGTCAGTAAGTACGTGCGGTTAACTATGCAGAAAATGTTTAAATGTCACAGTTTTATTTGATTGATAAGGTCTAATTTTATTAATTATAAATGTGATGTAGGCTTTTCTTTGTTAAAGATACTTGACTCTTAGGCCATTTGTTTCTGGATAGTTTATTTGAATAGAATAAATTTAATTCTCATTTTAAATAATTAAATATGAAAAGTTAATTAAATATACACTACAAAAAAAATGTTATTTAGCGACCAAAAATAGTGACCGAATTTGGTGGTTGCTGTTTGCAACCGAAATGACGACTGATTGTAGGATTTAAATCAAACACTGATTAGAGTTGATATTGCGACCGAAATAGCCACCGAAATAGAGCGTAGCAGAGTTATCGGTCTCTATTTCGGTCGCAAAATAAAGGAAAGTAAAAGTCAAAAATTTATGACTTTTTAGCGATCGAAATGGCGACCGAGTTAAATGCAATGGTTAAATTTTATTTATCTTTGCGATTGAATAGATCGGTCGCTAAACGGCGTGGAAAAAATTTAAAATAGAGCGTGTTAGCGATCGAACTTTAAATCGGTCGCTACATTTATGAATTCAAATTTCAAATTAACCCGTATAGCGACCGATTTAGTGACTGAAGTATTCGGTCGCTAAAACTAAAATCCCTAAATCGCGATTTCCTCCTTCCTCTCTTCCCCATTTCTCTCTTTTCCTCTCTTCACACGGCGCCGCCACAAAGAGCCCCCTCGCCGGCCACCACCTCCTCTCCGGCCACCACCTCCCTCCACCACGGTAAGCATACATCTCTCTCTCCCTCTCCTTCTCTCTCTCATCGCATCTCTCTCTCTTTGCGGGTTGTGCGCGGTTTAGTGCTCTTTTTGCAGGTTTTTTGCTGACCGAGAGAGCACCCTCTTGGACCACCGCACCGCCGCCTCTCTCGCAATCGTGAAGGGTAGGTTATCTTGGTTGAACCTTTGATCTATGTGATGTTGCCTGTTGATGATTGAAGCTGTTAAGCATTGAAAATTAGATTTTATGTTCTGTTACTTGCTAAACTGTTTGGTATTGATCAAATGGGTAAAGTTTAAGGGGATTATTGTCTTGTTTAAACAGTATGATAGGTGTTGAGGGTAATGATAGCGGGGTGTTTGATGAAAAGTCTGAATTACCATGATTTGTAAAGTATATATTTGAATTGATTTGTTGATTGTTAGTGAAGAGCTGAGCTTAATAGGATTCTGGTTGTGTGCTGGTAGATTAGAAATGATGCATGTGGTTGCATGAATTGGAAATGTTGCATGAATTGCTTGGGTGTTGCCAGGGAATGGTTGAGGTGAGTGGGTAAATTGGGTGCATTATAATTGAACAACAATAAAAGGGTTGTGCGCTGCAGCAGGTGGAAAGCTATCTTTTTTATATTTCTTTTCTTTTGGCAGATGCATTCATGTATTTCTTTCATTTGGAAATGACTGATCTGACTTGGTAAAATATAGTGTGCAATGACAATGACACCCACTGGGTCATATTGAGGATAATCTTACCAATGTTAGCTGTGATAATGTCTGAATAAAATGTAGAGGGGTAATGATGGCCTATACACACTAATGATTTAAAAAACACAGAAAGAGAGGACAAAAGTAAAAGACCTAATGGCTTTCAACAAACTCTTAAATGTTAGTTTCTTAAATGTTAGTATTTGACAGGATTAATTTTATTTATGCATTATAGGTCATTGCTCTATTTCTCGTGAGTTGAATGATGGCCTATACACACTATATATCTTGTTGTTTGTTAGTGGAGAGCTGAGCTCAATAGGAAGGTATCCTGCCTGAAAGGCAAGATTTGATTGTGTCTTGATAATTTAATATTTATGCATGTATTTGCAATTATGTGTTGTTTGTTAGTGGAGAGCGAGCTCAATAGGATGTGATCCTGTCAAAAAGGCGGGATGCTTGTTGTGTGTTGCTAATTTATAAGTTATGCATGTGTTTGACAATTATGTGTTACCTGTTAGTGGAGAGCGGAGCTCAATAGGATGTTTGCTACTATATTTTATCTAAGTTTGTATTGAAATATGCTTCAATATATATATTTGTTGAAGTATCTTTGCAATCCTTATAAGTCAATGGTTTTATTTTTACGCTAGAGTTAATTATTAAGCTACGAAAGCCTTAGTTTCCTATTTGAGATTCAATATTAATGAGCATGCGTACCTTCTCAGGGCACGCATGCTCATTCAATATTTTGGATGTGCTTGAAGGATTCTTGAAGTTTGAGGTTTTTCTTTAATTCTGCCTTAAGGCCAAGGTCTTAGATAATGAAGGATTAAGTATAGGGTTAGATAAAATGAAGGGTGGGGCACAATTTTCCAGGCACATGACGTGCCGTCATCATTCAAACATTATTCACATTAGAAATAAGCTCTGTACACAATATTATGAAAGCAACTCTGGTTTTCTACTCATTTGTTTCACTAGGCAATGGAGCTTTCTAGAAACACTACAAGAAATTAAGCTATTTCCCAGGGCTTTTTACCCAGGGAAAAAAATCCCTAGGAAATTTTTACATTTCCCACGGCCAAGACCCTTGGAAATGTCTCGCTTGATTTCCCACGGCTTGGTCCCTAGGAAAAGAGGCGGCAAACATTCCGCTTGATTTCCCACGGGTCGGGTCGTAGGTAACAGAAGCGTTGTTTCCCACGGTCCTAGCCCTGGGAAATGGCTCAGTTTTCCCACGGGCTTAGCCGTGTCTAGTGAACACGGAGTTTCCACGGCCATACCGTCGCAAATTAGGCGGTGTTTCCCACGGGCTTAGCCGTGTCTAGTGAACACGGAGTTTCCCACGGCCATACCGTCGCAAATTAGGCGGTGTTTCCCACGGCTCTGACGGTCGGAAAGACAGGCGGTGTTTCCCACTGGCGAAGCCCACAGGAAAATCATCTTCCTCCTCTTCACTCGGTCCCTTTGCGCCTCAGCTGTTCACACGGTGTTTGGAGAAGAACACAGAACAGCCAAGTACGTGTTCAATCTTTCTTTCTCGGTTTCACCCTCTCCATCTTCAACAATTTCGTTTCTCCTCCTTCTCCCTCTCCCCTTCACTCTGAATCTCATCCCCTCCCCTCACTCTCAATCTCGGAGTTGTCCTCTCGCTCACTCTCAATCGCGGCGATGACGACCTTGTGCGGCGGCGACATGCTTGTGCGACGGTGACTATCAGGAACAGAGGAACGAAGGAACGAGGAGCACCAATCGCTTTCACTCTGAAACCAGGTAAAGGAACAGCGGCTTACGGGTTTTGGGTGGGTTTTTGGCTTTTGTTCATCCGATTTCCCATTTATCCTTGTTGATTTCTGGTTGTTCATCTCTGTTCTCTGGGTTCGGGATTTTGATTTACGGGTTTGGGGTTTCTAATTTTTATTGTAATTATTTTTTACGTGATTTATGGAATTTTATTTCGATTTACGTATTCCTGGGATTTTGTTAATTGTTGAATTCTGTTGTTCTGTTATCCTCCCACTGCTTCCCGGGGAACAATACCCTAAAGTCCTCAGCTGCACTCCACTCAACCTCACCCCTCCTCGACATCACGGCCTCACCATTAGGGCTCGCCATTGGGAGAGGGTTTCCCGCTCCTGTAAGTCCCGGTCTATATACGTGTGAGAATTTTTTTGGTTTTGTTTGCTTTGGGGGTTTGAATATAGAAACAAGAACTCCCTTGAGATTCTCCTTCATCTTCCTCTACTTGTCGAGGATAAAGTAAATCCCTTACAAATGTTACGATATGTTTAGGATGACTTATGAAACAAATGCTAGCTAGAGTGGCTTTTTTGTTTATAGATTAGACCGAACCCCTTTCTTTTGGTTTCTTAACTGTTTGCTAGGGTCCAGGGTTTTGACTTTTTGATATGTAGATTCTTGGATAAATTGAAGGGTTCGATTTGTGTATTTTGAGTTGCATTTCAATGTGTTGATGGTTTGATTTTGATCATCCCTGGTTATAATTTTTTTAATAGTAAATCCAAATGTAGATAGGTTTTGGTTGTATTTACTATTTAGGAGTCGATGATTTTGGTTCGCATTTCATTGTGTCTAGTTTATTAGTTCTCATTTTAACGGCTATGCATTTCGGTTTGCGATCCTCCTGGTATCTTCAAAAGTAAGCCAAGATCAATCCATCAACAACCAATTGTAGACAAAATCAAGTTAAAGCTTCTTTGCCTGGAAGGCTTCTTTACTATCAATTCTTTGGAAGAGTTGAGCTTGTGAAGTCCAACATTTTTGGTATGATGCTATACAAATTTTTGGTTTATTCATGGCTTGTGAGACTTTTAAAAAGCTGTTGAAAGGTGGATTAGGAACTTTATTTGGTCTGGTGATGTGAATTATAAAAATATTTGCATAGTTTCATGGAAAACGAGTATGTAGTCCTATTAATGAAGGGGATTAGGTCTAGGATCTCTTAGAAGTGTGAATGATGATGCTTGTTTTAAGACTTAGTTGGCGAGTTTTTGCAATCTTACGAGCGAGTGGGCTTGTTTGGTGAGGGCAAGAGTTGTTAGGCGAAGTCTTTCATTCAATACCATATGTTAGTTCTTCAATTTGGTCCGGTTTGATGTATAAGTTCTCGAAGTTGCTTTGAGAATTGTGTTTGGCAGCTTGATTCGGGAGACTCAATAAACTTTTGGACAGATCCTTGGCTTCTTGACACAACGGTTTCAATTCTAAATATTCCTTCTCAAGTTCATTCTCTTTTAACCTTAAAGGTGAAAGATTTTATTTGTGATGAAAAGTGGTTGATTCCTTGTAATCTGTGATGAAAAGTGGTTGATTCCTTGTAATCATTATCAGGGAAGGAGACCTCTCACTTGGTTATCGGACAAAGAGAGGAAGTCGGCTCATGTTCATGTGTTGATCAATTGTACCGAAGTTAAACCATACCTTGAGTATGCATTTAGTATCTTTTTCTTTCGAATACCTAATAGTATATATTTTTGTGCTTATAATATATATTGTCCAACTTTACGAGTGCCTTCTTGATATCACCCAAACAGCGTGCAAGAAACAATCCACTCGTATACATCTTTGAGTTTCCAATCTGGTTTAAGCAACAAGTTAGTATCTTAAAAATCTTTGAATTATACATTGTGAGTAAAATGTAGACATGATTTTTTAGAACCGACATATGTAGGTTTACCGTGAGCAACCAACTCCCATCAACAAACACTTAAGGAACTTAGTCGATGGTCCTAATCTGAGAAGTCAAAGAATGGCACACTTACTTCGTGAACGGTACAAATTTCATACCCAATCATGGACGGAGGGCAAAAAAACCATCAACAGCGGGGTCCATGTAAAGGGTCTCACGGAAGGAATTGAAGATGACTTCTACGGCGTGATCCAACATATATATGAACTTGGTGTACCCTTCTTTAGACTATACTAAAAGAATAGTTCTATTTTATTGTAACTGGTTCGATCCGTCCAGGTAGAGGCACAAAAATTTAACCGAAATGTAATAATGTGGACATCCGAATGAGTAGAAGATATCAAAGGGATGATCCGTTTATCATAGCACAAAATGTGAGACAGGTGTATTACGTACCTTATCCACCAACTCGTAAGGACAAACGAGGTTGGTCGGTTGCCATCAAGACAACACCAAGGGGTAGCATCGAAGTGGATGATTCAGAGGAGAGGTGCCTTATCAAGTGGATGTAATGTCACATGTAGCTGAAGTCATTGAAGTTGACCCTATTGATGGCTTAGGGGACTTGCAAGTCATTGGTGAAGAAGTGAATATCGCCAATTTGTCATCCATCCGGGAGCATTTGGATGAAGAAGGCGATAATTCCTCGAAGAACATGAAGAGACAGGATCCGAAGATGACGAGGAAGAAGATAATGACTCAACAGAGAGTCAGAAGACGATGACTCAAATTCTGAATAAATCGTAGTTAATTTGTATTAGATCTTCTAAAGACTTTATGATTTGGATGGTTAAGTTATTTTTGGTCATTTGGATTATTAGTTAGTTATACTTATTGACTTTATGACTTAGATAACTTATTTTAGGTTGTTGGATTATTAGTTAGTTATATTTGTTGACTTTAATGACTTAGATAACTTATATTATTGCTATATATCGACAACTTTTGTTTTAACATTAAATTGCTCTTTAGACATGTGTCTGCAGGACGTGACCCACCTCCACCCATCGATAAGGGTAAGGGTATTATGGTTGATACTTGACCCCCGTCCAAATCCCCGTCGTCGTCGGAACAGACCTTCCACAAATTTAGTGATTCGTGAGTCTATAGATGGATACTCACGTATGCCTTCAACGCTTACCTCTGCATCGTCAGCACCACACCCACATGTACCTACATCGCGCCCACCACAGCAAGCACATTCACTGACTCCACGTGTTACATCGCCTCATTTCGATATGATTCCCACCCCGGGGGTCACGACACATGCACACTATAGAGCATCTCCTTCAGCATGTGTGGATGAGGAGCAACAATATAGTCCAGGCTATTCACGCTCACCTTCAGTTGCAGATGTGCATGAGCAGCCAGAGGAGCCGGTGGAGCCAGTGGAGCTAGAGGAGCTAGATGCAGCAGAGGTAGTTGAGCTCATGCCCGATGGTCGACCTATTATTAGGCCTAGTGGTAACGGGTAAGAATTAATTAAATTTCTATGTATTTGGTTGATTCATGCATTGTATCATAATTTATTACCATGTGTTTGATTGGTTCATGCGTCTTACTGTTAAGGTTCCTTCCTTGTAAGAGAGCAGCGAGTGCCATCGCGTTTGTTATCCAGCAAAGGTATCATAGGGCATTTACATCATGGGGAAAACTCACCGACAATGAGCGGATTAGTATGTTTGATGCGTTTAGAGTAAGTAGCAAATCTCAATTTACTTAATGTGGTTTTTATTATTTCCGAAACTATTAGTATAACAATTGTTATTTATCTTAAAAGCAGGTCGGCGGCATGGAGGAACGAAGATGAGTCGGAGATCCAGAGGATCTTTCACCATAAAGCCTCCGAACGCCTTTCTGATATGCTTAGGGAGGCTTGTGAGAGTGGCATACAGCGATCCTGGATTGGAGATGGTATTTGGGAGGAGTTGCGTCGTTATTGGGCTTCTGATCAATTTAAAAAAATTTCTGCTCGGGCAAAGAAAAATAGAGAGCATCGAGAAAGGGTGGGAGCACGCACACGGGAGGAAGCATTTCCCGGTCGTAGTGGGCAGATCGTATGGTATGCTCATACTTGTCATTCTTTATGCATTAAATGTATTTATTCCAACATCATAGTTCATTACTTGTTATCTTAATAATCTATGCTTGTGTTATAGGCTCGCCAGGTATAATCGAGAGTACAGATTCATGAGGTTCACAAACGCACCCATACTAGGAAGGCTACCGGCGAGTACATAGATGAGCGCTCCAAGCGCCACTCGGGTAATATGCCCTTTTGATTTTTGAAGAAGCTATTGACTTTAATAGATATTGTAACACTCATACTTTATTGGACTTGAGAGGCGGAAGAGCCTCAAATGTTATGACTAGTTTTAGCATTGACTTTTGAGCATTGGCTTTTAGGGAGTTGAATATATTGCTTTGTGTGAATCTTATTAAGCTTTTGATGACTTGCAGTTTTAAATTGTGGTGTTCAATTTGTAAAGGTTGAGGTTTAGGGAAACTCTGTCCAATTTTCTGCATAATTAATCGTGTAACATACTATTCATGTTTTGATTACTGAGTGCAGAGAGTCACTTTATATTTGGACCTATTGATCTGCACCTGTATTGGAAATGTTATAACTAGTTTGGACATGATAATTTGTGTGCATCCTATTGAGCTTTTTGCTTGATGATTTATGGATTTAAATTGTGGTGTTCTGTTTGTAAACATTTGGGATGTTGTAGTTTTAGGGGAAACTCTGTCCATTTTTCTGCATAATTTATCTTGTAACATATTGTTCAAATTTTGATAGTCGATGTATTGTAACAGGGAGGAGTTTCATGAGAGGATGAGTCAACATATGTCTCAATCATCGGCCTCTTCACCATCCACCCCACTAACCCACGGGAGGAGGCGGCGGCTTGCGGCTGAATGTTTGGGCAGAAGTCATCGGGGGCAAGTATAAGGGTCGTTTGTGCAGTGCTTTGGAGACCTTGCCAGCAACTATCGGAAGGGGCCTCGCGGAGTTAGAGCTTAGGGTTGGAGCGTCCACCACATGCGGACGTTACCCTCGGGAGTGCCAGGAGATTGCTCGATTGAGGCAGATGTTGGTCGCTTCCCAAGAGAGGGAGCGGCGAGAGGATGAGGAGCATCGTGTGATGATGGATACGATGCGACAACCGATGGAGACGGTGCGGCAGGTTTGAAAGAAGCAGAGCCCCCACATGACGGCATCAGCCTAGTTAGGCGACCCGGTGTGCTCTCGGGAGGACGACGACTCTCTTGACCATTTTGTTGAGGAGCCTTATAATGGGGATTCTTAGTTTATTTTACTTATCATGTTTATTATGGTTTGAAATAATTTTTCGTTGAACAAATTTGACTTGAATAACATTTTGTGTTGAACAAATTGTTTGCTTGAATTATGATGTTAATTTCTTTGTTGATGCATTCATATAAAAATAATAATTATTTATTTAACCACTTTAGCATAAATTAATGTATATAAGGTTTTATTTATAATTTAAACAAAACATATATTTCCCAGGGTTAGCACCACGGAAATTTCCAGTGATCTATCCGGGAAATATTTCCCACGGATATATCCCGGGAAATATTTCCCGGGTTTATCCTGGGAAATTTCCAGGGTTCTATCCCTGGGAAAAATTTCCCAGGGATAGATCCCTGGGAAATTTCCCAAGGCTGTAACCCTGGGTATTTCCCAGGGCGAAGCCCTGGGAAACGTTTCCTACCAGCTGAAAACCGAGGGATCTAAATCCGTGGGTCATCCCAGGGAAATGTGTATTTTCCCACGGATTTTATGGATTTCCCAGGGTCATAGGCCCTGGGAAACAGCGAAAATTCTTGTAGTGAAATAGTTGTTGATGACCATCCTTACTAGGTTATCTAGGCATTTCCCGTAGGAAAAGTCCTCTCTATGACCATCCTTCAAAACAATGTAAAAGCATCTGCTTTCCTGAAAACTACTATGTTTGCTAATCTGTAAAGTTGCATGTGAAGTTGCATTTCTTTGTTCTATTTTAACATGCTAGTATGCTACATGGATCTTTCCATCTTTTCTTATTATCACTTGATGAAGTTTAGACATATGACTTGTTTTCCTTATCATTTTATCAGAAAATGGATCCGACTAAATGTTTTGAGACAGCCATCCATATAGACCATGTACAGTATCTCATCAACTTAAGAATAATGATCGGATTCACGTAATGATGGTTAAGGCATAAACTAATCATTACTAAATTGTTCTTGTGTATTTGCAGAATTTGATTTCAATCCCGCGATCATTCTATCGTCGTTGGGGACAAGAAATACCGCGTGTTGTGACTATTGAAGACAAAAGCGGAAATCTGTTCAATAGGAATATAATAATCCATGAGGATCGCCCATATATTGCAATAGATACAAATGGTATCAGGGAGTTGTATTTGTTGTCCACCGGTGCATTGGCAAAGTTTAAGTACCTTGGGGGTTCTCTCTTCTACATGTTCATCCCTTTGGAAAATTGATGAGTTTTGATATTTTGATTAGTACTTATTGACTGTGGTGTGTTTTTATGTTTTGATCGTTAATTAGTATATTATTAAACTTTTTTTTTATAAACAATTATTAAACTTGCGTTATTAATGTATATGTTTTCTTGATCATATTGACTGTGGTGTTTTGGATCGTTAGTACATCATATTTACGTTTTCTATTTATTCAAAAAAAATATTGGTGTATTTTGTTTATATCAGAAATTAAAAATCAATGGGGTAATAGTTGAAAAACAAAATTTGGTCGGTAGGATTAAGTTACAGGAAAATTTTTATAAAAAAAATTCAAAATTTGCGACCGAAATAGCGACCGAATATCGGTTACCAAATTCGGTTATCTGAGCATGCGACCAACTATACGGCGACCGAAATATATAATTTTGTGACCGAAATATCGGTCGTAAATTTGCAACCGAAATACAAATTCGGTCGCTAAACATTTAGCCACCAGGGTTTCTGCTACCCCCTTAATTCGGTTGCTAATTCGGTCGCTACACAGTATAGCAGCCGAATTATCATTTTAGCCACCGAAATCTTCGGTCGCTAAATAGGTTTTTTTTTTGTAGTGATAAATTCAAAGAGTAATCATATTAACCATAAGGGGTTGGTCCAGTGGAGAATGACAGGGTCTTGTATCTGACAGGTTGCAGGTTCTAGCCCCGACTAGTCTCCCGGGAATAAGTAAATGTAAATCTTTGTAAGTGCTCATAGAGCCCTAAGGTTTTCCCTCCCTTGAACTAGGGCACCATCCCTCACCCTAAATTTAGTTTACCAAAAAAAGAGTAATGATTTTATTTCGTATAAATGCCCTACTTGGCGGTAAATATTCTGCTATTACGTGCATTTGACAGTGGTGCCGAGCTTCATTTCAAAATAATTTGTAGGTAAGTGTTGTTTGGAGTTTGTTTCTTCTAGATCATTTTATGATTGTAATATTTAATTAAAGTAAGTATTGATAAACACTCCGTGATTTGGCTTTAATGAACTAAGAATGTTTGAGCTGTAACTCATACTCCATTTGATTAAAATATAATGGTATGACAGTTGCGAGGGTAATATTTCAATCATGTGGATAATGTTAATCTTGCATTAAAAAGTTTGGTTTATAACATGATGACAATATTGTGGCTTGATATGGCAAAGCATTTTTAATTTTCTGAATATTACATAGGGTTGAGTATTTTGAATCATTTTAACATAATACAAGTTTCTGTAACTAAATTGAAAGTTATGTAGTGATGCTCAAGTTATGCAGTGAGCTGAGAAGCAAGCAAGATATATAAATATACACATATGTATTTCGGATATGTAAATTAGGTACTACGTTATGAGACACGGAGCTTGGTATTCATGGTCTAAATCTTAGAAGATTACACGTATAATAGCCAACTAAAATGAAAAGCAAGAGCAAGAACATCATCTACATGGCTTTGCTCTGCATGCATATCTTTGATGGCTAGCTCTATGTTTCCCAGTAGTAACCCGTTTTCATATTAACAAGCATTTGTCAATTTCAGCATTTGTTGTCCGAGATATCTAATTAAAATCCCTCCCCTCATCTAACCAAATAGAACATCTAATTAAAATCCCTCACATACCTTCTTTGAACCAAACAGACCCTAACATAAAGGGGAATAGAGCTTGAGGAAGAAAGAGCCAACCAAAAAGGGAGCTCATACGGTGTAGCGTCATCAACTCTTAGCTTCATTTTTGTTCTACGGCTCCATAGCCTATGATCATGCAACCAAGGTGAGGGGTAATTATTGTTTGGGATATATATTCTTGGGTTTGCTACAGGTTATGGAAAAGGGTATTAAGTTTTATAACATTCTGAAATAATTTTGTTGTTGGTGTCGATTAAGTGATACTTTTCCATGAAATATGTACTGTTATGTAATTGATGCAAACATTGCATGTTAAGTTCGGGTCTGGTTGTATCTTTCACACCTTTTATATCATATATGGGACTATAAAAATGTTGGATCCTTTTGGTTCCAAGGGGGAGACTATCTCCATCTGTTTTTTCTTCTCGGTCAGGATGCTGTTTGCAATAAATAAGCCTATGATATCTATATCTATATCTATATCTATACAGTATATAAAGTCATCCCATTGTAAGGAAAGTTTGCCACGTGTCACTTTCACATGAAAAGCTTTCTTAGCAAGCCTTTATAAGACTTTCTATATCTAGAAATAAAAAATGATTTAATCTGGAAAAAAAAGATAAAAAAAATGTAGACAGTTGGATATCATAGGATGTAAGTTTCATGAACTTTCTTTCCTACCCAAAATAAATTAGACGTGCATTATTTTTTAATTCTCCAATATTGTTCAGTATCTATGTATTAGTTAGATTTTATTTAAGCAAATGATACCATTAATTGCTAAACCATCTCATCTGCCTCATAAATAAGAAAACAACTAATGAAAGAGAAGCAAGGGAAAATAACACATACAAATATAGAGAAAGCCATGACACCTCTCCATTGCTCTCTACAAACTGAGATTGCATGTCAACGTTCTACTCATTGTCAAAGACTCAAGAACATTGGTGGATATGAATGTTTCATCTGAATCCAACATGAAGGCCTCCCGTATGTAAAGTAAAATACACTAACCTTTCAATTTCTTTGTCATGTCTTATCCAATCGCTCCAACAATTTGTTTTTTGATTCGTGTTTCATTCTCCTTCAAGATTCAATCAACTTTTATTTCACGAAATTAATTTTGAATTAATCGATGCAGGGTTTTGATTCCTATATTGATTCAATCATTTTTTTATTTCACGAAATTACAGTCAGGTTTCCTCCTGGATATGTTTTGAAATATCTAATGAAGGCCCTGTTAGATGAAGAAACTTATTTGGGAGGTTCTAGACACTTGATGATTCACTTCACGTACGGAGTGTCGTTTGTTCTTTCTTATGTTTCTTTTAGATACTTCCATTTCCCTTTAAACTTCACCCAACTCTATATTATAGCCTTTTAACATTTTTGGGTGTGAATGGTTTCCCTTTGATAAATGGCTCTAATTTGTTGGAATATTCTCCATGTCAGCTTACCGTGGCAACTCATGCCTTTTGCCTCTTCATTTTCTTTGGTTACAATATTCTTGGAATTTACTGTTAAGGTTTTAACTTTGTCCTAAATTTGTGGTTGCGTAGTTTTATGAATTTGGATATTCTGATGGAATAAGAAAGGAAAGAAATAAAGAGTGAAAAAAAAATAAAATATAGGCATCTATACAGTTAAGGTAAAAAAAGATAAGTTTATAGGTAGGATGTTTTATTAGCATACTTTCCATGTTTTCACGGTGGGATTGACAGAGAATGGATTAGATTGGAGATCGAGAACCTGGACTCCTGCTGGAAGGTTACTCTAATGTTGAAGGTTTGTTAACATTCTAGAACTGGTAAGGTGGTTAACATTCAAATGTTTCATTATGTGATGTATATTGTGTGTATGAGTTAGGTTGTTTTGTTTTTCTCTAAAAGTAATATAGAATTTGCAAGCATGCATATTATATTCTCATTCATTAACCTCTCACCTCACCTGTTAGACATCCAATATCTCTGTTTCCCTCAATCTATTGTGGTTAATTGATTTATTTGAATTTAACATGTTCCATTTAAGATATGTTCAAGTTCTTATTTTTCTTGTGAATTGTTTTTTTACTGTTTTTATTTGAATATTTTGAAGTTTATATTTTTAACTATAGGTACAAAGTGAAGGTTGAGGTTGCAAATGATAATGATTCAGCTGTATTTGTTTTGTTTGATGGAAAAGTGAATTTGCTAATTGAGGAGACCATAATGGCTATCTTCCGCCATTGTTACCAAAAACGGCCATGGAGGATTGTGTGGCCGGATTTTTGACCAACCCGTGGCCAATTTGTGAAGGATGGTGGCACCATGACCGTAATAGCGTATTGAGACGGCTTAAAATAGCGGATTATTGGCCTTCCGCTACTTTGGTCCCCCACTACGAGATGTATATCTATGATATTATAATTTATTCTTATTTTTGCTTGTCGATGACACATGAAGTTAGTTATGACTATGATTTTTTACTAATGTGCGTTATACCAATGATATTTGTATTTATGTTATGATTTAGTAATTATTTTTATGGCTTTTTTCTTTAATAAAAGTGTATAGGATCTTTAATAAACATGGGTGATGTTAGTGAGGTTTTTTTTGTTTTGTTTCAACAACCTTAATTGTTTAAGGTTTGGTATGCAGATTATGAATCTTGGTAAAATGGATGATAAAAAAGAAAGTTGAGACACCCCGATGTCCCTTTATAGAAAACCCTTATTAACTAAACCTTAATCCGTAATTAACTTTAACACGGTTATTAAGGCTTGAAAATATATAATGATTTGGAAGCGGAAAATTAAAAACTTTTAAAACATAAATTATGACAACGGTAAACACACATCCTTTATATAAATAATATATACATCTTGTCATCCGAGTACGACGAATCCCAACATAGGGATCCTAATCCTACTAAAAACTATACCGACACCTAAAAGATAAAAGATACATATATAAACTGGTCACATAACAAAGAAGGTCCTAGAAGCTACCCGACCCGCCTCTCAAAACACATCAAAATATCAAAATAAGCTCACAGAGGCTCACAACCTAATAGGCGCGCTTGACTAAGACATATCACGGGCGATATGGGAGCATGGAGCTACCCTCTTCCTCTCCAAGTGATGTCGGTATACTCGCCATATTGGGTCCTGGGCTCCCTAATCGACTCGCCGCTACTCATAATGATGCGGCAGCGACGATAATGGTACATCATCCCGAACACTCTGCTGCCTCCGAACGATCTGCACCATACCAACATGACTTCTCGACTCTGAGCGGTCCACCATGTTCCATATATCATCAGGGAACTCCCTTTGACGAGGTGGAAACTACATCTCCGGGAAAGTTAACCTCTGCAAGATCCGATGCAGGCCATCCATATGAAAGTAAGGACCATCTCCCATCCGCATGTACAAGGTCACCAGGCCGACGAACATCATGAATAATCGTGAATGGTCGACTTGCCATCCATGATCGTCGTGGTAGACGATCTCAATGTCCCTGATGATCGAGATCCAGGCAGGGTTCCTATGGAGATAATGCCTCGGCTGGTAACCCTAGTCCGCTACTGTTGCCATCTGGCTGGCGCTGCTCATCTAACGTTGTTCATACAGAGAAACATAGAGGGAAAGAGCGAGATAAGCAATAGAACATAATAATAAAAATAGGGACGGGGACACATAGAGAAAACAATCATATACACATATAACACATACATTAGGTAATAACCAACCATCTTCTGAGTCACACTAACACAGTACATCTTCGAAATTTACTCTCAGATCAATCCACTAAGCAGTCTCACTCCTATGCATGTCGACGAATATCTCTCATCCAGGTCTCAACCCTAAGACATTCTCCTTACCGAGCCTCACTACTTAGAGAACGTCAGTTAGTTTGTCCAGGTAAGAGTGCATCCCTCTATGAGCTTAGCTCAATTAGAGGCATATGCGTCACCTCAGAACATCCACCTGTGACGTGGATACTTCGGGTAAAGTCGGAAAAACCAGGATATACCAGGGTACACGACACATTAGGAGCAACCTAATGGTCACTGTAAGACTCCTGAGTCCAGTTTGTACATCCCCAAGGTCTCTTCACAGACCAGCCCCTTCGTAATCCGTACTCGTACTCGGTTACAACTAACCTCGTATGACTCCCAGTCATATGGCTCGCTTTGGAAAAATTCAATGCAAGATCCATCACTATGGTTAACACCGGAACCTTCTTACACATTCACACTCTCACAACGGATCCTCATAAATCCCCAACCTCAAAGCCACGATCTCAAAACATTACCACGACGTTAACCCTCATCTCAACCATACAGACAGATATTTATCAGAACATCAACCAGGCTTTAATCGTCATATACAAACATAAAATATTCATATAATCATGTTTAACATGTTAAATATTTCAGAGATCACATATAGTCATAAATCGGTCAAACAAACAGAAAGAAAAGATGCAATCCAGACAACCTTAACCAAGAGAATATTGCTCACCTAGGGTTTCGAGGCCTATAGTTGATAAACCTACAACCACTAAACCCGAGACAACATTAAAATATTACTTTATTAGGGTATAGTCGTTTGTCGGTTATTTGATATCCTAGTAGGGTCTGGGGAACCCTACAAACATACATATATAACTATTACTCTATGCTTGCCTCCTCGACGATGTCGGTTACTTTCTCCCCACCTTGAGTAATGGCGTAAGCATTGTCGACACCATGAATTAAAGATGGGATAGTCGTGGATCCCGCCAAAGTTGAAGCGGTTATGAATTGGGAACGCCCTAAGACAATAGGTGAACTTTGAAGTTTTCTTGACCTGGCGGTTACTGAGAAGGTTCATAGAAGGATTCTCGAAGATTGTGATGCCGTTGATGCGGTTGATGAGAAAAGGTTAAGTGTTTGAATGGACAGATGAGTGCGAGGCTAGTTTCCAAGAGTTAAAGAAGAGGCTTACAACATCTCCTGGGTTGTGTGCTTGTTGCCTTAAATACATGTGTTCTAAGATGTGCAAAAGTGTACACAATTACAACAAGTAGTAAAGAGTAAGTAAAAGATCGTTCCCACAAGGATTAGAATGGTATGAAAATATCCAAAACTCAAATTAATGGTTCTCATTAAGCTAAGAATAAGGGGTAACCAAATAGTGTGTGAAAGTGTTGATTTTGAAATATTAAAAGGACAATATTAAAAGGCGGTAATAAGATAACAAGATAATAAAAAGGGTTTGTGAACGCAAATGGTAAAACAGCTATAGGTATGATCCCTATAATTTCAATTTAGCTTATGTCACGTGCTTTTTGCAACATTTAGCTCCATGAAATTAAAGTTGTGTTTTCCAACACATAAGCGATAAGGTTCATTAAACGCCTTCTATTACTAGATTCATATTAATTACACCCTCTTATTAATAAAGCACGTTCAGCTAGCTTAAGCACTTGAATGATTATTCCTAATCCATTAAAATCTACTAATTTTCAAATTAGAGACTTAACCCTAATCTCTTAACTAAGTCCACTTAACTTCACTTTTCCAAGTTCAGCAAGCTCAAGTTATACTTAAGATGGCCAAGCCTAAACAAAACAACACATAAACGCAGATTTAGAGAAAATGCAAAAGCAAAGCATCACATAACATTAACTAAACAGTCATTACAAGTTCAACATATCAGTAGCTAAACAAGTTAACTCATAATAAGCTTACAAAATCTGGAAACAAAATAAAATATGTGAGAAGAAGCCATTACAATGGAGGAACGAAACTGGAGACTATGCAGAGGAAGAAGAAGACCAGTCGCTTGCCTTTCTAGGTTGGGAGATATATGAAATGATGTGTGTCCCCTTTAGGATTTTACAAGAGCCCCTTTATCTCTTTCTTACTTTTGGGTCATCAAAATAATATTAAAATAAAGGCTTGGGCCCATTTCATTAATTGCACCATTTCAAAACCCAAGGCATGTGATCGGGACACGTCCTTACCTTTTAGGACGGACCCGCATGAGAGAGAAAGTGGTCCAAACTTTTGTCATTTTTTAATAAGGAGTTTCGCGCCCGGATCTTTTGAGATGTCTAGAGCATTTTCCAGCAGCTTGTCTAATCTTCAACAAAAAAACAAGAAACACATTAAGCATATTCCTAGAAACTCAAAAATGGAAAATTATACAAAATTTATACAATGACACGTATCATACTAAACTAAGTTAAAACACCTAAAACATCCACATAAAAATACTCAAAGATTACAAAACTCAAGCTAGAGAAAGAGTAGATAACTCTCATTTCTAAGAGTTATCAATGTTGATGAAAGAAAGGAAAGTAGTAGCTTATGCTTTAAGGCAATTAAGGGCACACATGAGCGTAACTACCCAACCCATGATCTAGAGTTGGCCACAATAGTGTTTGCATTAAAGATTTGGAGACACTATTTGTATTGTGCTAAGTTTAAGATTTACAATTATCACAAGAGTTTAAGATATTCGCTCGATCGTGAAAGAACTAAACATGAGACAATGGAGATGGATGGAATTCATAAAGGAATAAGTTCAATCTCCAATATAATCTTGGAAAGAAAATGTGTAGCAAATGCATTAAGTCGTAAATCTTTTGCAAAGTGTCCGCTATGATGGTTAAGGAGTTAGAATTGTTTGAACATTTTAGAGATTCAATCTTGGGATAACATAATTATCCCATGACAAGATATGTTTAGGAACGGTCACTATCACTAGTGGATTCCTAGAATTAGTCCGGAGAAAGCAAGGTAAGACCCCGGACCTCCAAAAGGTTAATCGATGATAGAAGAAGGTAAGACGCAGAATTTAAGAGAGGTACTTACGATATCATAAGGTTTGAGGGAATAATCTATGGGCCTAAGGATAAAGAAGTTAGGAATTTGATTTTGGAAAAGACACACAAGAGCAAGTTGAGTTTCCATCTAAGTGCCACAAAGATGTATCAAGATTTGAAAAAGATGTTCTAGTGGCCTGGAATGAAAAAAGAAGTTGGGGAATATGTCCAATCCGCATGGTGTGTCAAAAATCAAAGATTGAACACTAAAACCCGGCAGGATTATTGCAATCTTTGAATGTCCCGAATGAAAATAGGACAATATTTCAATGGACTTTGTGTCGAGTTTACCTAAGACACAAAAAGAAATATGATGCAATCCGGGTTTTTATTGATAGCTTGACGAAATGTGCTCATTTTCTTCCTATAAATCAAAGGTTCTCAATCAAAAAGTTAACCTAGTTGTATATCAAGGAAGTTGTCAAATTGTATGGAATGCAAACAAGTATAATTTAGGACAAGGATCCGAGATTTACATCAAAGTTACGCAAAGTTTATACAAAGGCATTGGGAACTAAGTTAAGGATGAGTTTGGCTTATCATCCGGACGAATGGTTGGTCGGAAAGGACAATTCAGTCATTGGATGATTTGCTAAGAGTATGTGTGTTGGAACACACAGAAGTTAGGGACTAGTTTCTTCCATTGACTTGAGTTCACGTATAACAATACTTTCCATTCAAGTATTGGTATGGTGCCGTAAAAATCACTATATGGAAGAAAGTGTAGGACACCCTCACGTTGGTATGAGACAGGGAGAAAGTCAGTTGATTGGACCGGAGGTGGTACAAGCAAAACAACGGAACAAGTTCGAAAGATCCTGAGAAGATGAAAGCAACGATAGATAGGAAGAAAAGCTACATCGACAAGGGAGAAGGTATTTGGAGTTCCAGGAAGGTGATCATGTTTTTCATGCGAGTCAAACAAAGGACCTGGAATTGGTAGGGCAACAAAATCTAGAAATCTTACAACCCGCTTTATCGAACCATTTCAAATTCTTCTACAAATTGGTCCAGCTTGCCTATCAAATAGCCCTACCGCCAATATTTCAAACCTTCATGATGTTTTCCATGTATCCCAACTTATTAAAATACCATCTTGATCCATCAAGTCATAGAGCCCGAATCAATACAATTAAGAGAAAACCTAGAGTATGAGGGCATTTCTTGTACGGATCTAGGACCGAAGGATAAAAGAACTCCGCGGAAAAAAATTCATTCACCAAAGTCATATGGGATGCAGCATCGTGATGCAAAATGGGAAGAAGGTTTCGTGATGCAACATCAATATCCGCACTGTTCAGCGTTGCACACTAAAACGCTCGGTAGTGGATGCTTGAGCGGGCTGAGGACCGACACGTGGCTTGCTGATTCGACGCATGGCGAAGACGTGATCGTGAAGGGGCGACACTCTAGCGCCGTGAGGCCCAGGACTAGAGCGTGGGTCATGTAACACCCTTTGTTTTTCATAAATAAGCTTAATGCATTTATTATATTTATATATATATATATATATATATATATATATATATGTTTGCATATGCTTGTTAGGTTGTTTATGATGTCTAAGTTCATGTTTGGGAAAGTTTAGCCTTTAGAAAGGTTCAACCCTTTTAGAGTCATAGTAACCTGTTTCACCGCTTCGGTCATCTTGAGTTCTAGATGTCCGATTGAGGTGATCTTTGTGGCGTTGGAAAGCTAAGAGAATTATCTACAAGTATTATTTATGTGTTTTTATCAATTCGTCTTTTATTCCTCACCCACGAGCATTTGTTCGCCTCGCTAACCTCGATGCGAGGCGCTTTTGGTACTCTCGGCTCCGCCCCATGATCGACGCTTACACCAAAAACGTGTTTTTGGGTGTCTAAACAGCTCCAATGACCCAAACTCATATGTATACCATTAGAATCGACCTAAACCTAGTTTACACGACCCCAACACTCAGAAAACTGTCTCCCTCCTTCCTCTTTGAATCCTTATGGTTTTTCTCCCTAAAACTCTCTCAAGTGGAACCCGTTCTTGCATCGTTGTCCTGCACTTCTTGATAGGAGAACATCGCCACGAATAGGTTCATTGTGATTGATGTTTGAAACTTTAGAAACGGTAAAAATTCATGCACCTTTTCCATTGTGTTCTTTCTTTCAAGTTCTTAATCTTTTCCTTTTGATTTCTTGATCTTAGAGTTGAACCAAAGTGTCTCCTTGTCGTTCTTGACGTTGTAGACAAGTGCTTGTGAGACGGGACCCAAGTGGATCTTCTTCCCCTGTTTTGAATCGTGATCTCTATTCCGTGTATGGGGAGAAGGGTAGTGTATATCACAGGCATCGGGGGTAGTAAGGTAAAGGGGTTCCCATAACCCCGGTTTGCTATGTTTGATGATATGATTAACTTGTTGGTTTAATTTGTTATTTTTACATTTTTTTTATTTTTTTACATGCCTATGTTCATAGTATGTTCTTGATGGTTACGTTGTTACTGCTAATATGAACATGATGTTATGATGATGATTGTTGGTTTGGCTATGTTATATGATAACATGTTGATTGTTGGAATACCATGATTATATGTTTATAATTATGAGTAATTGTTTTATGTGGGATATAATGACATATGTATCGTTTTGTTGTTGAACATGTTAGCCGAGTTGGTTGATATTATACCATGGATATGTTGGATGACGTTGTGGATACCATGAACGTTTGACTGATTTATGTTGATTAAGGTAACACGTTGATAAAGGCCCCTAATTGGTTAATTTAGGACCCCTAATTAATATGTAACTAAGGATTAATTACTTAAGGTTATTAACTAATTATGAATTGTTTGTGGGAAGGTGAGTTTTGATGCCAATGGATTAGTCCAAGGACCCTAGGTTCTCGATTTGAGAGTTTTGACCCCAAAGTAGTTTTGTTGTTGTGCCTTTTGATAGAGCATTGGAGTTGATGTTGAGGGGGATGTTTAACATGGGGAGATCGGCCTCTGTTATGATGATCTCGAGAAAGTCTCGGGATGGTTCACCATGGTTTGGTGAACGTGCACCGTGTGCGATTCGATTATGATGCGCGGGTATCCATGGGGTTCACGGTTGGTGAACTGCCGATGTTGGTGGGATATGGCCAATACGAATATGTAACCAAGTTGACATCCTGAAAGTTAGTTGGATCCACATGCATAGATGAAGTAGCGGAGTAGTGTTGCATTGCATCGCATAACATACTTGTTGTTGTTGATGATGATGCATGTTGATATGTATGTCGGTGTATGTTACGATGCCATGTAGATGTTTTACCTTATTTCCTATCTCCATTTTGTATAAGTTTACATGATTCTAGCACCTCGTTGTTTGTTGTTTGTTTGACTGATCGGCACCTTGCAAAGAATGGCGAGCGGTCGAGATAGTGGAGTGACCTCGAGGAGCCACCACTCATAGTTAGGTTTTTTTACCTTTCAGTTATTTTTAGTTTTGATTGTATTCCGTGGATGTTTTAAGAACAGTTATACCATCCAGTCGCGACATCGGGGTTGGGTTTTCTTTATGGTTTATGTTTATGTTTAAATTGTTTAAACTTGTTTTAAATTTTGTGATTTTGAGAAATAGTTCATGTGGGGCGTGGTATGAGTGTGTGGAGTACATTGTGAGCTCATGTTTGAATTGTCTATATTTATGTAGGCAATGTTACGTGGTACTAAGTACCTATAGCTCGTTTTGGCTTGACTTACCGCATTACGTAGTTTGTCTTGAATGATGCAAGAAGTCCGAGTGCTTCTTGTGTTTAGGAAGGATCGTTCTATTATCATTTGATAGTAAGAACTCTAAAGTGATCTTGTTCGCTTACCTTTTAAAGATCGCTCGACGTTATTCTCACATGGATTTGGTTATCTTCCAACCATGTCCTTCTAAAATATTTTGATAATACCTTGATTTTTTGGAACTCCAACCATGTACAAGATGACTATAAGGAATGGGTATCCCCTCCCTAGGATTGATGATCTCATGGACCAGTTGATGGGCACTGGGATCTTTCAAAGATAGATCTAAGGTCAGGGTACCATCGATTCGGGTTAAGTCCGAGGACATCCCAAGAATAGCGTTTAGAACGCGATATGGTCGCTATGAGTACTTGGTTATGCCCTTTGGTGTGACCAATGCTCATGCGGTCTTCATGAACTACATGAACAAGACCTTTCACCCTTACTTGGATAAGTTTGTGGTGGTGTTCATAGATGACATCTTAGTGTACTCCAAGAGCAAGGAGGAAGAACATGAAGAACACCCGAGGGTTGTCTTGCAGACACTTAAGGAAAAGCAGGTTGTACGCTAAGTCGTCTAAGTGTGAGTTCAAGTTAGGAAGTGAGCTTCTTAGGACCTGTCATCTCGAGGGTGGCATAATAGTAGACCCATATAAGGTGTAGACTGTGCTCAGGTGGGAAGAGCCAAAGCCTGGTGGACCAGAGATTTAGAGTTTTGGGGTTAGCTGGGTTCTATAGGATTTATAGAAGGTTTCTCTAAGATGGCTTTACCCTTAACCTGTCTCACCAAGAAGGGACAGCTTGTTTGTGTGGGACTCAATGTGAAGAGAATTTCCAAACCCCTTAAGGATACGTTGACATCGAACCCAGTGTTAGTTTTGCTTGGATCTAGTGAACCTTCGTAGATTCTGCGATGCTTCAAAGCAGGGGTTAGGTGGTGTTGATGCAAAATGGTAAGATAGCTGCTTATGCCTCTAGGCAATCAAAACCAAATGGGAAGAACTACCCCACCCATGACCTAGAGTTGGGGTGGGTATTTGCCCTTAAAAATCTAGAGGCATTACACTGTAATGGAGAGGATTGAGAAGTTTTTAGTGATCACAAGAGTTTGGTGTCTCTTTGATCAAAAGGAGTTTAATATGAGGCAGCATAGGTGGATGGAGTTCTTAAAGTATTGGTGACCTATCACCCCAGGAAGGCCATGTGGTGGCCGGTATGGCTTAAGTAGGAAAACCCCACATCTCTCCTGATGGTTAAGGAGATTGATCGATAGAGAGGTCTAGAGACCTTAGTACCGGCGCGAGTTTACCCCTAAGAGTATTAGGCTTGGAACCTTGAAGTTCACAACAGATTGATGGATTAGATTAGAGAGGGTCGTGATTAGATGAGTTTCTCTTAGATCGCGAGTTGCTTGTCTCGGGGTAAGGACCTTAGTTTCAAGAATGGAAGTGATGGAGTCTTGAGGTTTAGGGATAGGGGTGCATACCAAATGTTTTTGAGCTTAGGAAGTTGATCCTTGAGGAAGGACATAAGAGTGGTTTGAATGTGCACCTAGGTGCCACTAAGATGTATCGAGACCTAAGAGGACGTTTTGGTGGCCTAGGATGAAAAGGATGTGGGCTGAGTTTGTGTATGCGTGCCTAGTTTGTGAGAAGGCCAAGATGGAACACCAAAGCCTTGGGGTAAGTTTGTTTTGAGCTGAGGATTAGATGATTAGTTGCTAATAGGAATGGCATCAAGGACAAATAGATGAGTGGTTTGATGGTTCATCGTAAGAAGGATCTTTAGTAGAGTCGAGAGGGCAATTATGTTGTACGGACATAGTTGCACCTCGAGCCTTTTCGAGACCCTAGTAAAAAGATTGACTCATGGAATTATTGTTGCTGGAGGTCTTGTCTTGGGACAGTGGGAGGAGGAACTGATCACCCCATTACTGTCAGTAGGTGAGTAAGATAATTGTTTATGAGCTCCATGTCGTGAGGTTAGTGCCTTAGTTGTTTAAACACGAATCGAGTAGATACTAGTCGATTAGAAAACAAACTCGTAGTGGCCATGGGCAAGAGTGTTAAGGAGTTTAAACACGAATCGAGTGGATACTTTTGGTGTATATGTTCCCCAGGAGGGATGCCGTTGAAGGAGTAATTGGATGGAAAGATCAGGTTGGTTCGGGGAAAAGATGGGAGTTTCACATAGTAGGCAAAAAGGAGCTATCATGATAAAAGGAGGAAGGCGCTCGAATTCCGGGAAGGCGATCATGTATCCTTGAGAGTTAACCCGAGCAAGCTGCGATGAAAGAAGCGATGAAAGCAAAGTGAGGCATCCGTTATTAGGGGATCCGAGTCTTTCTACCTTGGGTGAACAATTGCGGGAACCTGGGAGTGTTCAGCAGAAGAATACAGGAGATAGACTTCCAAGTCTGGGGACCCAACCCAGGTATGCGCCTAATTGGTTAAAGTTTAACCAAGTTAAGGTGATATAAATTCGAGGACGAATTTTTATAAAGGGGTGGAATTGTAACACCCGTTTTTCATAAATAAGCTAAGGCATTTATATATATTATATATATGTTTGCATAATCTTGTAAGGTTGTTTATGATGTCCAAGTTCATGTTTGGGAAAGTTTAGCCTTAGAAAGGTTCAACCCTTTTAGAGTCCCAAGAACCCTTTGTTTCACCGTTTTGGTCATATCTGGGAGTTCTAGATGTTCGATCGAGGTGATCTTTGCTCAATTGGGATTTTTAGGCCTCGCCCGTGAGCATTTGTTCGCCCGTGAACTCCACAGACTAATTTTTGGTATTCTGGTTCGCCTCACGGGAAAGGGTTCGCCCCGCAAATCGGACGATGCCTTAGGAACGTGTTTTGGGCTTTCCAAACGGCTCATAATGACCCAAACTCATATATATACCATTAGACTGACCTAAACCTAGTTTATACAACCCCAACACTCATAAAACTGCCTCCCTCCTTCCTCTTTGAATCCTTATGGTTTTTTCTCCATAAAAAACTCTCTCTGGGAACCCCGCTTGCACTGCTCTTCACTGCTTCTTGATATGAGAACATCGCTACGGTCAGGGTTCGCGTGCTGATGTTTGGAACTTTTTTAGAAACAAGAAAAATTCGTGCACCTTATCCATTGTGTTCTTTCTTTCAAGTTCTTGATCTTTTCCTTTTGATTTCTTGATCTTAGAGTTGATCCAAAATGTCTCCTTGTCGTTCTTGACGTTGAGACAAGCACTTGTGAGACAGACTAGTGGATCTTCTTCCCCTCTTTGGAATCGTGATCTCTATTCCGTGTATGGGGAGAAGGGTAGTGTATAGTATAGGCATTGGGGTAGTGTTGGTAAAGGGAGTTCCATAACCCCGGGTTTCATGCTCTGATGATAAGGATTAACTTTGTTGTTTATTTATTTATTATAATGTTTGATTATTGTTTTACATGCTCCGTGTTCATAGTGGTTTATGCGTTCAGTTGCTACTTCTAATATGAACATGATGTTATGATGATGATTGTAGGTTTGGCTATGTTATATGATAACATGTTGGTTGTTGAATACCATGATTATATGTTTATAATTACGAGTGATTGTTTTATGTGGGATATAATAATATATGTATCGTTGTTGTTGTTGAACAAGTTGGCTGAGTTAATTGATATTATACCATGAATATGTTGGTTGATGTTATGATACCATACCGTTTGTTCGGTGATTTATGTTGATTAGGGTAACACATTGATTAAGCGCCCTAATTGGTCTATTTAGGACCCACTAATTTATATAGTACCTAAGGATTAATTATTTAAGGTTGTTAACCAATTATGAATTGTTCACTACTCTAAAACATTTGTTTAGCGACCGTAATATTATGTCGCTAAACAACAAATGGGTAGTATTGAATTTAACAACCGATTGCAGCATTGGAATTAATGGTATAGTAATACCGTCGCTAAGGTTTTAGACCGAATTAATATTCACGGCTAAGTAAGCCATCAATATGTAGTCGATTAAAAAATAAAAAACGGCCATTATTAGGTTGGTCACATTTTTTGGGTAACCATTTCGGCGACCAATAATCCGATTGGGGCTACTTGGCCGCTAAAGTTGGTTCCTGTTAACCTATATTAGCGACTTGATTTTCTCGTCACTATACCTCATCTGTAAATGGTAAATAAAGCCTAGAGACCGAATTATCGGTTTCTAATTCGGTCGCTAAACTGGTTATTATTAACTTTTTTTTTAATTTTACTTTTTAAAATAAATTTTTTCTCTTGATTTTCTTTAATCGTTAGCAAAATTACTAATAAAACACACCAAATTACTTATGAAATGTACAATCATAAAAAATAATAAATATATATAAAAAGAATAATCCAAAATGTCGTACAAGAATCGTTTTAAGGCCAAAAAATATGGAAAAAATCGGTCATGACGAGGGAGATCAGAGGAATCAATCATCCTCAGCGTCCGTACCACCGACGTCTGCTAGCTGATCGTCCGCTGGAGTAGCAGCATCAGTAGCTGGCGGCGGAACTGGAGGAGCGACAACAGGCGGCACAACCGTCAGAGCATCATCATGAGCAACTGGAGTCTGGATCCTCATATGCTTGATAGTGTGATTTTACATGATGTTTTCTGTATACTTTTGCATGCATTTTGCATATAGATTAGGCATTCTTTATTTGATTTTTGTTAGATTTTCCCTTGGAACGGGTGAAGCGGTTTCTTATTATTGTTTTGAGAATTCAATGTAAAAATGATCAAATCAGCCAGGTGGAGCTTCGATGAAATGGAGCTTGAAAAGTGAAGAATATGAGCCAAACAGAGCTCATCACGGCCTGGCCGTGATGACCATCACAGCGATGATCAAGAGCAGGCAAGCCAAAAGTCGAATCTGTCACGCCGGCCGTGATGCCCATCACGGCCGTGACGGACCAAAAGTAAAAGACGCGCCTGGGCGGGCCATCACGGCCTGGCCTGATGGCCATCACGCCGTGACGCCAGCAAAGGACTCTATATATAAGAAACGCAGCGACAGAACAAGAGAGTTTTTTTTGAGGGTCCATTTGAAGGCATTTGAGGCTGCAACTAGGCTAGGGTTTCAACCCTGAAGAGGAGCCAAGAGGGGTCTCCTTTGAAAGAAGAAGAAAAGCTCAGCATGGAGCTCTCTTCTCTCCTCTTCCTTCCTATTTCTCTGGTTTTAGTTTTCTTTGTTTTATGAGTAGTTAAATCCCTGTGTTGGGGATTAGATGTAATCAAACTATGTTTATGTATTTATCTTGACCTGATTAATCTATGTTCATGCTCTTACGTATTAGTGGTTATTTTACGTGCTTAATGCTTTGTCATTATAGCACCCTGGCTTGATTTGTGTTTTGGTATGCAATGGGCGTTCGATACAACTTAACTGAATTTAATCACCTAGTAAGCCTTGTATCTAGAATGGAACTAGGTTTGCTAGTAATCGCGTAATCCCTAATCTTAATGCAAATTCATTAATCTAGGCCACCTAAGGAATTAGGGTCTATTAGTGATTTGGGCTCTTGCCATCCAGAAATCGGGGGTTTGAGTAGTTTAGTGGATTGATTTTGATATCACAAGTATGAATGGGAGGGTATCTAGTCCGATAGTGAGAGGTTAGAAGTTTGGTGAAGTCTAGTCCCGACATATCCTTTATTGCACTCCAAGTGTTTATTAAAAGTCCCCAAAAAGACAAAAAGATTTTATTTCTTTTCTTTTGTTTGTTTTGTTCGGTTTGAGTCTAGATAGTTCCTGGGTTTGCGAATGGTATTGGACATCCAATCCCCGTGGATACGATAAGCTGGTCTTACGCATAGTACTTGTCTGCATGGGTATACTTGCTTGATTCGTCAACAAGTTTTTGGCGCCGTTAAGGGGTTGGTTTTTGCCCGATATCATTAGTAACAAAGGCAACTAATTTTAGACATTTTTATTATTTTATTTTACGTATATATTTGATCTTTTTGTTTTGAGTTGTGTTTGTACAAGGTGGATGCACCAAATGGAGACTTATTACTTTCCACCTTGGATGAGTTACAAAATACCACTTTGGGCCTAATGTAGTCGGGGAGACCACGGGCTCCAGGGGATCGCCCCGCCTCACCATACACGAAGCTTATAGTGTGATAATGAAGCATGAGGAGGAAGGGGAATGGGGAGCAAATACCGTTGGCTGCTCAGAAAAAGTATTCCAAGAGCTGTCCGCCTACGAGGCCAAGGCAAGTCAAATTGCTGAAATAGTAGAGGGTTGTGAAGCAGAACTTCAAAACGGACGTTGAGGAGATTTACACATTGTTAGTACAAAGTCACATGAAGCCCATTTGAGGGAAAATCCGGTTTGGGGGATAGTTCAAGATGAAGAGACGAAGTGGTCAGGGATTCCACCATGCTTGCTGAAAGCGTTTGATTTTACATTGGACAAATATGTCAGCTTGCATGCATGTGGACATTGGTAAACTAGTCCCTTCCCCATTTTTTCAAACTTGGTGAAAATGCCATTTGACCCGGCTTAGTAGTGCATTATTATGGTTACGAAGGTCAATGGATATTCCACCCAATGGTCAGGTGGAAAGAATAAAGTTATATTATGCTACAATCACCATCCAATTTCCATTTGATCAGGAGGAGGATCCGTGTGATGCTTTTTAATAAATCAAGCTAGTGACATTAAAGAAGCGCTTATTGGGAGGCAACCCAAATTTTTTCTTTCTTTCCTTTTCCTTTTTGTTTAGTTAGATTTTATTTTTTGATTTTAAACTCTTGAATAATTTGGGAAGATCAAGAGTTTTCTTTTACTAATAAAATTGCCAAGTGATTCCGGAGGTAAGAAGGAAGGAGGGAGAAGAGCAAGACAAGAAAAAGCAACCCAACTCAAGCCAGTTTCCGGTGAAATGAAAGCCAACACACCGTCACACGCCCTTGTAAAGCCGTTCCAATTTGTATTTTCTTTTATTTTTCTTCTCCTCTTTCCAACTTGATTGTTTACATTGGGACAATGTAAATTCTTAAAGTAGGGTAGGGTTTTGCATTTTGCATTTGCATATTTCATGTTGCATTCATATAGTTTTGCATGATAGTTTGCATGATCACACAATTAGATTGCCCTTGACTAGATTTTGCATCCAATTAAGTGAGAACTAAGTGCCAAATAAATTGTGATAGTGAATTGTTGAACTATTTGTTATTCTTGTGATAAGGCTGCAATGAAAATGTTTGAGATGATCTTGGATAGTTGATAATTAGCATATGGTTCTGTGGACTTGTGTTTTCATTGTTTACGAACTAAAATGTGAGATTTTGAGCCATAAAGAGGTACTCACAAATGTTACCCCATTCTTTGTGTAGAGTGTTATTCCTTTGGTTTGTTTTCTCTAGAACTTGACTTGAAACCATTTTGAAGCTTAAAATTTTTTAAAACATTTTTGAAAATGATTCAGGCAATAAGTATTTTTAGGCCTTCCCAGGCTTTGAATGATGAAATGCTACCCTTTAGTTGGCATTTTGAGCTGAAAGAATAAAAATGCTTTTCTTGGTACCTGAAATTTTTTGATAAATAATGTTTGATGGGACCTTCTAAAGTATGACAAAGGGTAGAAAAAGGTAGTTGGAAGTTTGGGAAAGAATCGAGAAAAAAAATAATTCTCTTGATTTGAAAATTCTTCCTTCTCCAAATAAAGTAAAAGAAAAAAAAAAAAGAAAGAAAAAAGAGAAGGAAGGGAAGACAAAAATAAAAAAAAAAAAAAAAAAGAACGAAAGAAAGGTGGAAAAATGAATTGAAAACCCAGAAGGTATTTTAGAAGGTCATGTTTGCAATGTTGATGTTTATATAGCCTTTTGAAATGTCCTTTTCTTGTTATCCCCACCTAGCGATTAATCCCATGGCCATGTTACACCAAATAAAAGACCTCGTGATTCTAAATTGTTTCATTAATAAAGTAGAGATGTGGTTGATAGTCAAGCCTATGGTAGGATTCATTCCTTGAGGAAAATTGAGCGAACGTCTTATTCCCTAAACACTTGAGTGGTGAGGAAGAGGCCAAACAAATGAACAAGCTAGGGTGAGCGCAGGTGAGAAAGAGTGCCCAAATCAGTGGGAGCATGAGTCTAAGGAACCTAAGCCTCTAATTGGACTTGAATTGATTGTCTCTTCTGAATTGTTTAATTGCCTATTGCTTGGATTATATGCTCGGGTTCTTGGTTCACTATCAATGTTCTGTTTTAGTCTTGCCTTAGTGATTGCTTGAGGACAAGCAATTGAATAAGCAGGGTGATTTGATAGTGTGATTTTACATGATGTTTTCTGTATACTTTTTGCATGCATTTTGCATATAGATTAGGCATTCTTTATTTGATTTTTGTTAGATTTTTTTCCCTTGGAGCGAAGGTGGGCGGTTTCTTGGTGTTGTTTTGCAGAATTCAATGTAAAATGATCAAAATCAGCCATGGTGGAGCTTGGATGAAATAGAGCTTGAAAAGTGAAGAAATATCAGGTAAGCAAAGACCATCACGGCACGGCCGTGAGAACCGTCACCCATGATCAAGCGAGCGGAAGCCAAAGTCGACTGTCATCCCCGGGCCGTGATGCCCATCAATACGTGACAGACCAAAAAGTAAAGACGCCAGGGCAGAAGCCATCACGGCCGTAGTGATGGCCATCAGTAGTGACGGCATAAGTAAAAATAAAACGCAGCCCGAGACAGAACAAGGAGTTTTTGAGGGGTCCATTTGAAGGCATTTGGAGGCTGCGAGCTGGGCTAGAGGTTTCAACCCCTAGAAGGGAGCCACGAGAGGTTGCTTTGAAAGAGAAGAAAAGTCTCACGTGAGCCTCTTCTCCTCCTTCCCCTTCCTATTTCCTCGGTTTGGTTTTCTTTGTTTTACGAGTAGTTAAATCCCTGTGTTGGGATTAGATGTAATCAAACTTATGTTTATGTATTTATCTTGGTAGCTGATCTATGTTCATGTTTGACTATTGAAGTGGTTATTTTTACGTGGCAATGCTTGTTGTGGCTAGCACCCACGGCTGATTTGTGTTTGGTATGCGATGGGAGCGTTCGTATCTCGCGGAACTAGATTAATCACCTAAGTAAGCCTTGTATCTAGGAATGGGCTAGGTTTATTAACGTAATCGCGTAATCCCTAATCTTAATGCGATTCATTAATCTAGGCCACCTAAGGAATTGGGAGTCTGTTAACAGTGGATTTAGGCTCTTGCCATCAGGAATCGAGTTCGGAGTAGTTTAGTGGATTGATTTTGTCTCCGGAAGCATGAATGGGAGTGTCACAAGTCACGATGGTGCATGAGTTAAGTTTGGTGAAGTCTAAAATCCCAGCATATCCTTTACGCACTCCAGAAGTGTTTGTCAAAGTCCCCAAAAGACAAAAGTTTTATTTCTTTTCTTTTGTTTGTTTTTACTTTCTCTAGATTAATAGTTTAGTCTAGATAGTTCTTGAGTTTGCGAATTGGTACTTGACATACGTCCGTGGATGCGATAGCAGGTCTTATAGTATTACTTGCACGTATTATCTTTTGATTAAGTCAACAATACACTTTTCGTTTACTCTTCCCTGACTCATGCAATCCATCTTAACCTCGATCAACTAATCATTGCCACTGAATTCCATAATCTATGCCTCGTCGTTGTTTGATTATAGTAATTGTCTTACTCGCCCGATCACGATCTTAATCTTCCCAGGTCATATCATATCTCAAAGGCTCATTACACTATTTATACTACTAGGAAGCGTACTGAATCTATCCAGATTATATGTTCCTCGATCAAGTCGTAATTGTAATCATAACCATCGAGGCTTAAGGAGAAATCCTAACTCCCGTTTAAACAAGAACAACATATCATTATGCCATTATCTCAAAAAAATAAAAGGCTACAAAGCAAGCCGAATCAATCATATACCACCTAATCTCCAAACTAATTAATTATCTCTTTATTATTTTCAAGGACTACCCGTACTATCCAAATATATCGAGAACTTAAGATAAAGTTTCCCTTAATAACAATTATCCCACAACAATCTATACTTTCATGAATTGATTTTAAACAAGTATGAAAACCCGCAAGACTAACTAACTAAACTTGCGGATTTTCAATTACCATCTTGAGACTTTCCCACCAAGAGCCACGATTTCCCCTCTTAGTAAGTTCATGCGACAAGTGTTTACAATAAATGTCATATTCTTAACAACTATATGACAGCATGTCAAACACATACCTTATATGAGATCTGCAGAGTGAGAAGATTTAGCTCCCCTCCCAGCAACCATTCCCCGGTGACCCCCTTATCCATGATCTCTAGGCTATATGACCAGGTTTTCCCGAGTGGAAGCAGCTAGGTTTCTCTTGCAATTTCTAACATGATGAAGTCCTCCACTAAACAAGCTAAGCTCTTACGCGAGCTGAATTTCTCCTGCAACTCTTATCTATCACCTCCGCTCCACCTCATAACCAGCCGCCAGCTACGATCGATGCCTATTTCTCTGTCTACAACTACGAGCATAATGAACGTTTACCTGATAAAGCAACTAGATTTTCAAATGCAATCTTTAAAATGATGCGATCCTCTGCATCAAGAAGAAAACATAGACTTGTTGTTGTTGGTCAGATCTACCACTAGTGTTGGTGTTGTGCTGGTTTAGTATATGGTCCCGTCTCCCTTGAGAACCCACTTCTACCCGCCTCCTTGAGAACTGTCGATTAGGGCCTCCTTCTTGGTTGTTTGACTCGGCATCTTGCCACGGTCTATGCTTTCTATACTTTGCAACTATCGACCAACTCAGAAAACACTGAATATCTAAATACCTTTACTGCTCTTCCGCTATACTCATGTAGATCCTTCTTCAACCTTCACTGCTTGTGATCCTCATGCAGGAATCTACATTAGAATTATGAAAACTTAATCGAGCCTCAAAGTGTGATACAATAATCCCCTATCAGGTCATGTTTCCTTGTAGGAGACTAGTAAACTTTCTCTCCCTTCACGTGGACTACATTGGAAAATACTTCTCGAAGAAGCATTGATGAAAGCAGCAGTGGATAATCCTACCCTCAACACCAATATTCTTATCTTACCTCTCCACCAAGACTACTGCTTCTCCAGTTAACATGTATGCATGAGTCACTTCCCTCTCCTCCATCAGCGCGTGGTGTCAAATATCTTCCACATCTCTTGTCCCGCGTGCATTCTTTGGGTCATAGTCCCCTCGGAGCTTGTGGTGGCTTCCCTTTTAGGAAAGTAATCATTCTGCCTCTTGGTTTCAATGTTTTTATTTGATTCCTCGACTTCCTACACTCTTTGTTTATTTGTAGCATCTTCGTATTACTCTTTGTGTTTGAAATAGCAAGGGCGTTATTGTTTTCCATGATATTGGGGTCGGAGATGACTCTCCTCCATTTCCATTAGGATTAAACCTCACCATTATCGGCTCAGTGGTTCCCTCATGAGATCTATCGTCACATAATCGGATTTCTTCTTCCATGAGCCATGATTACATAGCAGGAAATCATCCTCTCTCATCAATATGACATATAATACTACATAGACGGTATATAAATACCATATGCCATACTAATGTTGTTATTGCATCGGGTTCGGACACTACCCCGACTTCTAAGCATAGTTAAAGTCAGATGTGGACTCAACTAGACACGGCCGATAACAACATCCTAGACCTCACGGTCAAGTTAGGAATCGAACTGCTCGATACCACCAAATAAGACACCCGTTGTGCCCGTTGTATTATTACATTAAAACCTTAATATTTATTTATTAATCGCTCTTCTTTGTTGAAAATACGTAAAAAATTAAAACTTAAATAATAATCATATAACTTATGCATATATAAAACACACCAAAACTATATTACATAAATACACACATAATTATTCTTTATTTTACACAACACGGTTTAGGGTATCCTCTCGGTAGGATCCCGCCGGTCCATCTCTACAAACATGCTTATAACTTCTGAAAGCAAGCGTCTTATATGACTCGCGGCCTAAACTTACTCGCTGCATTATCGGGATCGGTAGATGGTTCTTAATCGACTTCCATACGGAGCGTCGTTCAATTCTTCAACAATCTCAGTCTCGTATGGGGTTACATCCATCTCCTATTAACATATTCGTTCATCGGTGTTCTAACGTAACAAAGTAGACATACACAAAAATACGAGAAATAGGAGATAAAAAGCAGTTCTATCATCATAAGTGGAAAAGATTCATGCATATAATACAATAATAGTCACAAGCATGCATCATTCAAAATCAACAATCATCCTCAATTCAATATATCATCCTCTACCCTTCAACTCATGCAACTAGACCTTTATCTTGATGTGGCCCTACTCTCTGTCACATCCCTCGTTAGGGATGCGGTCGATCGCCAAGTGACACGTTCCCCGCCGGTGCCATTATTATCCATGGTAAGAATGCTCGTGCAAGAAACAATGACCCTATAGTGCTGTATCGTCGGTGCACACCGATTCTCTCTCTCACTTCTGTCAGGGTGCTCATGCAAAGCAATGACACTATAGCTGCACAACTTAAATTCTAATTTTGGAGCGGTCTCAAGAACTTCGGACCTCGTAGTATCTCAAATACAGTTATGAACAACAATGCAACACATGATTCTCATGACTTTTATCAATAACAACCTAGTACCTCAAGCTTTTCCTCGTATCCTCCACTTACATTCTATATCACATCACTTTATAAAATAATAGTAAGGCACATCTAATTCATATTCAAACTCTCACCCAAACAATCATCTCACGAACAACGTATATCCTTCCTTAAAATCAACTAAGCGATTTATCAAACCAGGCGGATCATGCATAACACAATATCCAACAAAATATTGAATATCATAAAATATCACATATAAAATTATCACAACCAACATATCACAATCAACTCAAATAAGTAATAAATAAAGCCAAACATCCTCAATATCATAAAAATCAACCTTAATATGGATAAACCTACAATCCCGAATCACCATTTGTTTTCAGAAAAGGTTTTCAATGTGATTTTGGTCTTGTCGGTTACTCGACTACTAGTAGGGTTTAGGTGGCCTACCAATTATCATATAATCTACTACTTATCGATTCCGGCGATAAGTTGATTCTTTCCCCACGAGTTACCCAGAAAACACGTACACACGATCCTCGTTATCGATGAGTTAACACAACCACCTTCATTCAAACAACATAACTATAATTAATCAACTAACAACCATCTATGACACTTTAGGGCTAGGTTCGGCCAAGACTTAGAAAATAGGTTTAGGATTATCTTCTTAATGCTATCTTTTGGATCCTAGTTACTAGGTCTTAACTAACATAGTTACTTATTACAAGACTAAAATTTGAAACAAAATCCTCTAACCTTTAGGGTTAGGGTTTTGCACCATATTAGGAAAATAGGAGAAATTTAGTTGGATTCAATCTCTTGGATAATGAAAGTGGAAGACATCACAAGATCATAAGAAATTGGTTTCACATTAAAAGGATTTTCTACAATTTTCTAGAATTATTTGAAGTTCTAGATCTAAGAATGGAAAAATATGATTCATGGCATAAACATGATAAATACATGAAATGAAAGCTTATATGATCAAGGAGATGAGCTTTTAACTCTTTAAGATTGAAGAAATGAAAAAAATGATAAACCTACACTATATTGAAAAATGGACATCTTGAGGGTGTGATGGTATTTTGAGTGTATCTCACAATATAATCATCCAAAAATTACGAACTTTGGCTTGATAGAAAGATAAGAAGAAATGGAACAACTTTGGTGTTTAAGGTTTCATTTGTTTCGGATCATAACAGGGGTGAAATGGGACTTCTTTCTGCTGTTTCGTGGGTTGCTGGGAATTCTGGGCAGTTTCTGTATTTTTGAGCCTTTCTCCCAATCCACTTATCCGTTTTTGATGATCTTTAGCTTGTTGGAAGAAGAGAGAAGAGGAACAACTTTAATGTTGAGTGTTTTTCGAGTTTCAGAAAGTAAGAGGGTCATATGTTTGGTGGAAATTCGGTGTTCTTAGGGTTTTGTAACTTAGTTGGTGAGGAAGATGAAGAGAATGAAGAAGATGAGGAAATGGTGAGGAGGACACGGTTTGGGGTATTTATAGGAGTAATCTTATGCCTTGTTTGGTTAAAAGGAATTGGTTTAATGGGTTTTATGATTATTAAATTAATATAAAGCTTAACTAAGGTTATAATTAACTTAACTAAGGTTATAATTAACTTAACTAAGGTTATTTTGGCTAACCATGGTTAATAATATGTGGCTCACATTTGATGGAGGTGTGGCTGATTTTGGGCCACACAAAATGACTCCTTAATGAGTCATCGATCTTATCCATAGCGGTTCCGGAAATTAACACTGGTAAGTCGTTTACCCGTTCGATTTTTGAGAGGAAAATAATGAACGACAGCAAAATGAAATAGGTAATATTTATTGGAGGTGGATGCACGAAATTGGAGAGATGTGGGGAGGTTTTCAACCACGTAAAATGAGTGGTTAAGAGTGCGTAGATGCGTCTTGTTAATACAGCAGCTTAGGGGGGTATTTTGGTCTTTTTACCTAAATGTCATGATTACTTGCATTTAATGCTCTTAAATCTTAGTGACTCATCCTCCATGATTCATCATGTATGACTCATTGTCCCGATCTCTTGACGGGTTTACGCACTTCACTTCCGACTCCGTCGGTTTCCCGGAATTAGGGTTTTCGCCGTAAAAGCGTAATATTTTATTTTCGGTTGAAAATTTTCAAAACAACCAAACTCGTTAGAAATATGATTTAAATATAAACCATTTAGTTCACGAGTCAAAATTAGGTTTTGCTTTAAGTTAAATTATCTTTGTCGGTGAAAGCGTGAACAGGGTTAAATCCTGAATTTTCAACCCAAATTTTTATCGTAAGCTTCTACCCTAAAATAGAATATGGATATGATTTTATTTCATAAAAATCAATCTCCATGAACTTCGTATAAAAATATAAATAAATACATTTATCTGGGATTAATACAGTGAAAATATTTTTCTTGAAAAATAAAAATCGGAAAATAAAAAGTAGGGTGTTACAATTGAGGCATCCCAAATGTAGAAACCGAATTTTGAAAATTCAAGTAATTAAACATCATTAGAGACTACCTGAAACCTTGATGGTCCTTTAACAATTGTCCAAAACATTAAGTCCAAAGACAAATGGTAATTCATAGAGATGGTCCTTTGGCTAATCCGAGAAAGCATAAAGATGAGACAATAATCACTACAAGAATTTTTTGAGATTAGCTACTAACTTTACGTCTTTACCTGCTAATAAACCAATTATTAACTATTTTAAAGTCAATTAACTATTTATTTACTACCATCTGGGACACCTTTGTTCACTCTTTCCCGTTCAGTCTAGTTCTCGTTGGGTCGTTCCGTTCCGTCTCCTTCGGTCTTGCTTGCTCTCTGTCTCTGTCTCAATCTCTCACGATCTCTCTCTCTGTCCGGGGCTCACTCTCTTTTTCCCCGATCTGCGATTTGAAGATGGAATCTTCTCATTTTGATTTATGTTTCTCTTTGATTTCTAAAGCGTTGTTACCATCCTTCGTGCCTCACCTACGGTAACCATCCATCTCCTTTTCCCTCTTGAAACCCTAAATTCCAATGCTATTTGAATTTTGATCCATTCCTTTCTCCTTTGTTCTTCTCGGATATTTAGAATTCAAATTTTAATTCAAGTGTGATGAAGTAGTGAAATTGCATGATGATTACTCATTTCGATTAAAATTGCATTGATTAAAGCTTGATTACTCTTTTTCCACTACTACGAAAAGGGTTTTAGTAGCGCACCTTTAATAGCGTTTCTAACCAGAAACGCTATTTTAGATATAACCTAAGGCAGCGCTTCTCCAAGGAAGCGCTATTAAAAGTTGATAGGTTGGAATAGATAGCACTTGTTTGAGGCGTTATCTATTTGTGATGAATGAATAGACAGCGCTTGTTTGATAAAGCACTATCTATTCATAACCTAAGACAACGTTTGTTTAAGGGAGCCTGTGTATTCCTTACCCTAAAAATAAATGTTTCCCTCTCACTCTCAAAATTTTTGTACTTCATCTCTCAGAAGCTCTTCTTTCCCTCCCACCCTATTTCTCCAAACCCTTACCACTCTCGTCTACCACCACCACCTAAGCTACCACCGCCGCCGCCGTTCGTCTACCACCACCACTCTCGTCTCCCTTGTGTCGTAACCCAGTCGAGCCCGTTCGTCTACCACTATTAGCATCCGAGACCACCATCGCCTCCCATTCTCTTCTTCTCCTCCTCACCAGTACCCCCATCTGCGAGGCAGCGCCGCATGACGCCGGAGCACCACCGCGAACCATAATTGCTCGCCCGTCGCTGCGTCACGTTCTCACCGTCCCAGATGTTGATGCTTTGGAGAGAAACAACTATTGCTAACACCATCGGTAGAATCTATGGTGGTTAGGCGCGATTGAAATGGAGGAAATGGCGGCGGCGACAGTGGTCAGGGAAAGGGCCATGACGGGTGGTCGAGAGTGTCTTTATCGTTCATTAAATTTACACTTTAAATGGAAAAAAGTGTCTTTATCCTAGAGGTTTTGACTTGACGGAGATGAAGGCGAGTAAATTGACCACGGTTTCGGTGGTGAATCTTTGCTTCGTTAGTGTTCACGGTAAGTTTTTTTTTTTGTTTCTTTGATTGGGTTTGTTCTCTAAGAATATATATGCTTTGAATTTGAACATCGGGAAGTATAGTGTGAAAAGTGAAATTTGCTATTTAAGAGTATTTATTGAGGTTTGTAATGTATCAGCACATGGGAAAGCTATATAAATGTTCTTATAGATAGGTAAAGTGAGATTGGTGTTTTGGTCTCGATTGTTCTTAATTACTGAGAAGTATTTTTATGATTTTCATGTTTTGGAAATGAGGGAATCTTTGTGGGGTTTTGTGAAATGAGGAGGAAAATCCTGATTATGATAGAATAGGCTTTAAAAGAATGGATATGCTTTAGATCAGTTTCTTTATGTTATTATGTCGATGGTCGTGGACCTATTCAATATAACAATTAAGAAATGCTTTACACAGAACACAGTTGCCATTATCCTACTGGGTGAGACCTAATCGGGAAGAAATAAAGAATAAAAGGAGAAAGAAAATGACCCAAGTTGTATAGATGACTCTAGAATTTAGAGGCTAACCAAGACCAAAAAAAAAAAGGAGGATTCACGGCTCAATTACAAGTGGGGTGACAAATTCCTAATTGCTAAGTGGTTTCATGTTTACAGTGTTTAGGGTGACAAACTTCATTTTATACTACTTTTATGAACTTGGATAAATGGAATGGTGCAATACCGTTATAGTTCAATACATTACGGTAGCCTAAATACTGTCCTTTACAAACACTTGATGAAAATTCAATGGGGGACAGTTGATAGTTGATATATAGGAATGGTAGAATCTGGACTTTATCCTCTCTCTTAGTTCATTGATAAATGTCATTGCTAAACTCATTTGCATTCAAAATTTGTAAAGTAGCGCAAATAGATTCTTGACCTCTCATTTTTATTTTTTATAGGCACTTGAACCATAGTCCGAACACACAATGTGTGGACAATGGTCTACGTTCTGGTTACTATTGTGGCAAATCCACAATCTCAAGAAAGTCCGGCGCATGTCCCTTATGCATTGAAGTATTTCTCTTTGACTGAGAAGGAAAAAACTCTACATGAACTTGTCAAGGACCAGTGGCCTAATTTAACCACAGATGGTAATATTAAACTTAGTGTGAAGTCATTCGTTGATCTTGAAGTTGGTTTCAAAATATTGATTTTCCATCATGTCAAATTTGCAATGAAGCTGGAGTGAAGCCTCTTGCACGGGGACAAAGTCATCTTCTTTTCTTTTTCTTCTCATCATTGGTTGTGATTATTTTGAATCGGCATTGGATTTGGGTTTGCCCTTTCAGGTGGTATCTTAATCTTTTGTAAACTGCAATGTAAATTTTGGGAATGTTCCATAAAAAAATTGATAAAAAATGCTTTTAGACTTCAGAAACAATCAAGAGGTTTGTTACTTATTGATCACCATTTGAACATCATTAACAAGTTGAGTAGTTCTTAAATTTTGTATTTGCCAATATATATATATATATATATATATATATATATATATATATATATATATATATATATATATATATATATATATATATATATATATATAATCTAGTGAAAGCGTGCAGCAGGTCTATATGTGCATCTCCGGATTGGTCCATACGCATGTGCTGAATAGAACTATGGGTTATCAAATTGGATTCTCTCTATCAATATATCTTTTTTTTTTTTTAGGGAAATTCATATCTAATGGTGGCCTTTTAACTTGTGCACAGTGGTTTCCCTCTTTGGCTGCATTTTATTCCTGGAATTAAGTTTCGAACAGATAATGAACCATTCAAGGCAATCATTCCTTTTCTTTCCCTATGTCTCTAGTCTCTACTACCTGCTATAATGTAAACTTGAACTGTCTTCAGGCAGAGATGAAGCGATTCATTGCTAAAATTGTGGAAATGATGAAGCAAGAGAACCTCCATGCCTCACGGGGAGGACCTATTATTTTATCTCGGGTTACTTTTCTTTTCTTTTTAAAGAAATTATGTCCATCGTTTCTTTTTTGGAAAATTATGGCATCCAAATGTGGAAGCCGCTATTTGTTTTACATGTTATAATAAGCCGCCATACTTGTCTTTAGGAGCAGCTTTTGCACTTCTCTGTTCACTTCCCTTGTCGGAGAAAGATATATTTTCCCTTGTCACATTATCTCCACCCAAACGAGCCTCTAACGCCAAGTCATGTTCGCTAAAACAAGAGAAAAAACCATCACATGCCAAGGAAAATAGATAGAATAGAAGTGCACAATTATTACAAGGACTCCTCCATTTGATCATAACTAATACCATTAAACTTGCATTTGCTGCCTGGTGTACCATTTCAAACAGTAGATGACCACCATCATCAATATTTTTAGCAGAGGTATACTATAATGCTGAAAAAACAAACTAGGACATTTACTTCTAAAAATATTAAAGATGCTATGCCACCATTCCAAACAATGAAGCCTATTTTTCTATCAGCTTCACAATCATTTCACTCCTACATTCATCCCACATTTGTGGCTTGCTATACCTTGTTTGGTTGTGACACCGCTTGCTTGTCATGTGAGTACAGATTTGGAGTGGAAGCTCTTTCACGTTGGATCTGCTGAGGATGAGACTTATGACCAATTATTAGAGAGTGTCCTTGTTGGTCCTGTCAACGTTGGAAACTATTGCTTTGTTTTACAGGCAAGCTTTAAGAATACTAATCTTTTTGACTTATGTGTAGCAATTGCTTATAGAATCTAACTTTTGTATACTGTTTTGATAACAGGCAGATCCACCGGATCCATCAAAGATTCGTGAAGAAGATATTATTGGTGTCACAGTGCTTTTGTTGACCTGCTCTTATCTGGGTCAGGAATTTATTCGTGTTGGCTATTATGTGAACAATGCTTATGATGATGATAACAAGTTTGCTTGGTATATCCAGGAAACTTAAAGCTTATTGCAGAATATTTTCAGAGAAGTGAAACTCTAGGTGGTCCAACTAGAGATTGGATTGGTATATATGAAGAATGTGCAACGTAAGTAATAAACATGGAGGCATATCTTTATTGAGATATCAAGAAGTATATAACTAAAGCATACGTTTTATTTTTGGAGCATTTCACCTTTGCTTCATTACTTTATTTTATATTGCCCTCTATGATTTATGTTGTGTTGCACATATTACTTTGCAGTATTTTGTATCAAGAAATTGATTATATAAATGAAGGGAAGAATGCTGACAGGTTCCGCCGAGAATTTAGAAACATAAAGTGGGTTCGAGTACCTGTATGTTTCTTGCTGCAACACTATAGCCTATTAAATGTAACCTGTATAAAATATCAATGTCTAGTATTTTTTAAAAAAAAAAATTGATCACACTGTCTCCTTCATTTCCTCCTTTGTAGCTGGTATATTGGGATTATACTGCACTGAAGGTGCTGACTCTGGAGTATGTACCAGGTTTTCATCTTGACTAGTGCATATGCCTTATTTTTCCTTTTTATTTACAAGTGGGAGCTACTAATTTTCTTTCTCCAAAATAATATGTTGTATGACATAATTGGTATTATGCCAGTGAACTTAGTTTTTTGACCCCTACTTTGATTTTGCTTCTGAGTCAGGTATCAAAATAAATCAGGTGGATATGTTAATTTCGCGTGGTTATGATCGATTACGGATCTCATCACGTGCTATTGAGGCATACTTGATTCAGGTGCACATCTTTGTTTCTCTCAAACCCAATCTAACAGTAATATCTGATATTGAATATGGTTGTCTTTTTGGTTCCTCAGAATGAGTAAAACACCTATGTGCCTATATTAAAAAAACGGAGAAGAAGAATAAATTGTCACTTGATGATAGGTGTTGCTAAAAGTATTTTTTGAATGAATGAACTGTCAATTTTTATTCCTTCTTGTCTTACATATATTGAGAACAAGTTTCTTTCATGCTGATCCTCATCCTGGAAATCTTGCTATTGATGTGGATGAATCACTTATATATTATGACTTTGGCATGATGGGGAGATCAAATCATTTACCCGAGAGAGACTGCTTGAACTTTTCTATGCTGTTTATGAAAAGGATGCCAAAAAGGTATTGTTTTCTGCTAAATTTGGATCACAATCTTTTTTTTAACAAAAAATTACAATCTGATATCTTGGTATGCTATTTTGATGTCGTCAATATCTACTTTGTAATTCCATAGTTGACTTTCCCTCAATCAACTCGAGCATGCATAATATGTAATATGGCTTGTGCTTTCGGTAGTCAGTAGTTACAATTGTAACTTTCTAACCAGCTAACTAGTTACTTTCTTTAAAAAAAAAGGAATTTTAAGTTGCTGAGAACTTGAACTGATTAACTTCAGGCCTCCTTTTGCATTTATTTAGACTTACAAGAAACGGTGATGCAGGTTATACAATGCCTTATAGACCTTGGAGCACTCCAACCTACTGGGGACCTGTCATCAGTAAGAATGTTGACTACCTGTACTCTTACATATCAAGATGGTCAGTTGACAGTTCAAATATTATGATCATGTCTTGATATTATAAAGGATTAAATTACTTGTAGGTGAAGAGATCAGTGCAATTTTTCTTGGTCAATCTGCTAAACCAGACACCAGATCAGCATCAGACTTTTTCTGCAATTGGAGAGGTATTTGAACATTTTGTTATATTGGAACAATGAATTCTTTGTTGCTTTCTTCCATATTTTGGGTGATTGTTTCATTGCTCCAGATGCCTTATCCCATGGACAGAATTTGGTAATTCTCCTATGGATTATGAATTTTGGCAATTAAACATAATTTATTCCTGTTTATGCAACATTTTTATGAACTTTACTAACTTGAAGCTGCTTAAGCTTAGTGTTTCACACATTTGTTGTAAATGACATAGGGTTCTTTCTAATCAGGCTTATAACAAGTTTCAATGAGCATCTAGTTTTGTCAGATCTTTCTATGCAATTTTTACTACTATGCATCTAGTTCCATAGTTAGTTGATGATTAGTTGAGTTGGTTGGTGATTAGTCAGATAGATATGTGATTGGTTGATAGTTATTTACTATCATGTATTAGGCTTATATCACATACTTTACAGTTTGCACCATTCGGTAACATCTCAGTTTGTGTATTCTCTCATTTCTCTCCTCTACCATGTTTTCCAACATTTTTGTTTATCTCTTCTTTGCTAATCTCTTTCTGCTTTTAATTGGAATTTATCTCCTTGAAATACACCGTATTCTTCGTCTGGAGGATTTTGGATTTTGTCTGGTCCACCGATAAACTATAGCGTAGGTGGCACGGATGGAACACAACTGTGGAAGAGCAAAGATCAGATTATGAGAAGTTGCAGGATTTGCTTACTTCAATGTGCTTCAAATTGTACAATAAAAAGGATGTCATTCTTTGTATGGCGAGAAGTCTAAAGATAATAATTGCTATGATAAGCTGCCTAGAGACACCTATCCACCAAAATGTGATGACGACATTGAAGGCAGATTCAACATGGTACACTCCACTTCGTACTTGTGTTGTGGTTCCAGATCCAACGTATAGGAAATCTGCTCTTACATACATGCCTAAGTGGCACGAACGGTTGAATGATGCCCACTGAAAGGATTACTGAGCTCTTCATGGTGCTAGTTTTAGTACTTTCGAGTCATGATAATGACTCTGTAATGACAATCTTTGGGCAATTTGGAGTGTAGCATTTTAGTTACAGGTGGTTCTTCCTTATGTTGTTGGGTTATTATTGTATACGGGTTGGGGTACCCCTTGTACCCTTTAATCAATATACTTTTAGCTTATCCAAAAACAAAATATTGTATTTAAGCTTTTGTATGTAAATGTATGGTTTGTTGAGTTTTGTTAAGTGCAATGGGATAGATAAATTGTTTAATGTCTTAGTTTTGCTGAGTGCATGTGAGAAATATAGAAAAACAATGTAAATAATTTAAAAAAAAAGGGGAATAGGTAGCGTTTTCTTGAAAAAACGCTGTCTAAAGTTAAAAATAGATAGCGTTTCCTTGAGAAAGCGCTATCTATTGCAAACTTTAGACAGCGCTTCCTGAGAAATTTGTCTAAAGTATGTAATAGATTGCCTTATTACGAACTTTAGACAGCGCTTTCTCAAGGAAGCGCTACCTATTCCTACTTTCGGTAGCGCTTTCTTGAAAAAACGCTGCCTAAAGTGACAAATAGATAGCGCTTCCTTGAGAAAGCGCTGTCTATTGCAAACTTAGGACAGCGCTTCCTTGAGAAAGCGCTGTCTAAAGTATGTAATAGATTGTTTATTACCAACTTTAGACAGCGCTTTCTCAAGGAAGTGCTATCTATTCCTACTTTCAGTAGCGCTTTTTTAAGCGCTATTGAATCTCTCCCACCTTCAGTAGCGGTTGAATAGATAGCGCTTTGAAGCGCTACTAAAAGCCAAAAAAAAGCGCTACTAAAGCCCTTTTCTGTAGTAGTGTTCCTTCTCTCTCATTTGCTTCCATTTTTTTGTTGAATACACCGCTTGAAGCTCAGATTTGATCATCTTCTCGCGTGAAGGTTGGATATGGTATCTTCTCATAGGTTTGTTTTCACCTCTTTTGCTTCAATTTTTGGGCTTGTTTTTGTGATGTTGCTGTGATGTGAATTTGATTAGTGGTTGCCGCAATAATTATAGTTATTAGATTGCTCATGATTTTGAATTGGACTTGATTCAGTGTCTTTGTATTACTACTATGGTGTTATTAAAAATCACACCTTCCTTCTTAATTGTATGTTAAGCTAAGAGTGGATTGTTTTTGGAAACATTAGTTAATTTTGGGTGCTTAAATACAATTCAGAATATAATGCATTTTATATGTTCGATAAAATGTCTGAATTGAGAGTTAATTTGTAGGCTAAGAATTGAGACTAGAAGGAGAATGGGAAGGAATGTGAATAACGTAGTAGACTCTGGTTTCTTGTTCATTTCTCTCTATTGTCTGCTTCTGTGTTAATTGATTCCCCATATCTTTGTGGTTGTTATCTCTCTTAATAGCAAATTTTACTAAATAAAGTGCACACAATACTATTTAGTAGAGCATTAATGTAAGAGGCCAAACTGAGAACAAGTTGAACTAAAGATCAAATTCATAATACTTTTTGTACTTTTATTTAGTAAAATTAAATAAGCTATCAAGAGAGATAACAACCACAAAGATATGGGTTTAGGAGGGGTAGGAGTGAGAATGATATGTTGTAGATATTAATTGTCATCTATTACCTTGTTTCTTCATTGATAGTGTAGGATGACCATACAAAAGGTTGTGATCGTCCAACAGGGTTCAAAGGTGATTGAGTACGGTCCTCATGTGAAGGTATTCACTGCATTAAATTTGGTTGAATTATTAAGGTGTTCACTGCTAGATGTCCATTTATTCGGAATAATAGAGTTTATAGATTTTAGGTGAAGACTAAAAATTTGGCTGATGTGTAATCATTAATTAGAATCAATAGGTTACCTGCTAACTGAAAGTGGAATCTAGTAAGTGAATGGTGTCATGTTGTAAAGATTTTAGTAATGTGAGTAGTTGGTATA